>LPNX010149698.1:0-17321 GCA_001517045.1 Pseudotsuga menziesii
ATCTTGGTCCACCTACCCCTACCCCTCTAAATATATGTCTCTCATAATCCCTTTCTCCATATAACTTACCCCCCACCCATCTCCTTCTTTGCCCCAATCCTATAGAACATCTTCCCAATAACCACCATAATCTTCATTAAACCCCTACCTCCCCAACCTCGATCTCTGTATGTTTATCTCTCTTAACCCCCTTCAGCACATTATACATCTTGGTGATAACTCTAAATAGTTATGGTTTTTTTTATAGTCTCCATTTAGTGGCTATTTACCTTGAAATTGAAAAATAGTGCTACGAGTAGTACACCATTTTTTTCGGAAATAAAATCCCAAAATTTTGGAAACCCGTCAAGTTATTTTTTTTAATTACATAGAAGAATCGTTTTTAAAAATAAAATAAATTAATACATTTTATTTTGTGATTTTGTATTGATATTTGAAAAAAGAATAAGAATTTTAAAAATTCAAATGCAAAATTAATAAATTAAAAAACAACACTAACTAAAATAATAAAAAAATAAACTTTATACAAACTAAAAAGATATAAAAAAAATTTATATAAATAACATAGTAATTTAAAAAATTTATTACAATAAATGTTTTACTAAAAATTTTGTAATTTTTATTAAAAATAATTATTTATTTTAAAAAATAAAATTTTATTAGTAAATTCATATAAAAAATATTATAAAAAATTAGATAAAACACTAAAAAAAACTTTATTTAAAAAAATATCTATTCAAAAACAAAATATAAAAATAAACCAATTAAAAAAAATAGAAAAAAACAATTAAAATTTAAAAACAAAAACAATTAAAAATTAAAAACAAAAACAAAAACCTACCTCTCGCACTTTCTCATCCCCTCTGCTCCTTACCACCCCAAGCTCTCTCCCTTTCGCTCGCTGACCACCGCATACTCTCTCCCATCCCCTTTCCACCTCACCCATTTCCCTACTGTGCCATCGGCCTTCCTTGTCCCTTCCCTCACCCCTTCCCTCCCCTCCCCTCCCCTCCCCTACCTCCTTCCCCTTCGAGTTGCCCCCCTTCGCTCTCTGTCTTCGACCCTTCCCCACTCCTCCCTACCCCATGAGCAACCATCGAGCCATAGCTTGATGTTGGGCATCGATTTGTTGCTCGATGGGTGTCGCGCAAGGCTTCGCACCGTGCCCATTGGGAAATGGCTAGATGCGCCCATCGAGCAAAGACTTGATGCACATAATCAAGTGGTTGCTCGATGGGAGTGTTGGGGAGCCCCGTGCTACACCAATCGATAAACGAATCGATGTGTGAGATCAAGTTGTGGCTTGATGGCCACTTGCAGATTGGGAATGAGGGGGGAAGGGGCGGTGACGACGGGCGAAGCGTGGAAACGGGGAGGGGGAGGAGGTTGGGGAGGGGAGGGGAGGGAAGGAGTAAGGGGATGGATGGGTAGGGAAAGGGGAGGATAGGAGAGGGGACGTAATAGGGGGTGGGGTATTTAGGGAGCAGAGTGGAAGAGGGGCCTAGTTAGGTAGGGTTTTTTCTTTTTCTTTTATTTTAATATATATATTTTAAATTTTAATTGTTTTTTTAATGTTTTAATTTTTAATATATTTTTGAAATTTTAATGCTTTTTAAAATTTTTTGTGTTATCTTTTTAATATTTTTTTAAAATTTTGTTTTAATAGTTCTTTAATTTTTTTTTTAATTTTAATTGTTTTTAAATGTTTTTTTTTAAGATTTATAAGTTTCTTAGGACTTTTTAATATGTTTCTCTTTTTAATTTTTTTTGATAAAATTGTATATTTTTTAATAAAAATTTCTAATATTTTTATTTTTTTAATAAAGTTTAATTATTTAGTATTTTATTTATTTAGATTTTATTTTATTTTATATAAAAGTTTTAAAAAAATTATAAAAAAAAATTAAAAAATGGGGAGGGGGAAATGATGGCCACAAAGGCGGGACACTTTATTTTTCAAGGTCGTGATTTGAAAAACACTGGAATGTTTGCACTACATTTAATTTTAGAGGTTGAGTGTAATATTTTTCTTCACATAAAACTTATTGTTAAGTCCATACTTTCAAACAAGTTATACTTTTTGAATTTGAAAAAACCAATGTGCTTCTAGTAGCATTAGTTTTCTATTCAGTGGTTGATTTAAAGGCTACTGTTAGCAACAATATGATTTTTCAAGGAAATTTTTATATTTTTAACCTTGGAACGAAAAGAATGCTACTAGTAGGATCACTTTTCAAGTTGAAGCTTGATTTTAGTGTTTTTGACACAAGAAAACGAATTTTGAGGGTTAGAGTTCTCGTTGCGAGTATATAGTTCTCGTCAGGTTGTATAATGTGTTCCTCCTTCACCTTTCCCATAAGGTAAATGCATTTTTTTCCAAAATGAGTACACGTTTTAGCTCTACAAAATATCCACATGTTTTGTATAGATAAAATGTGTACATGTTTTGTAGAGATAAAAGACACATATGTTTTGGTTTTCATGGCAACCAGATATGTGGGAAAGGAAAACTTAAAATTAAAAGAAACATGCTCACATTTCTTAGCACTAAATTCAAACCTTGTCATGTGTTAGGGTGTCATCTCTATTCTTATGTGTCTACTTCAAAGTTAGCTTCGGGTTAAGCAAACTTGTGCTATGGAATATGGTAAAATATAGGTAATTTGGCATATGACCCATTTTATAAATTTGCATGTGTTTTACCACTCATTACAGACTTATGTTGTAAAACAAAGAAATAATAGATTAGACCTGCTTGAGAAAATATTTTTTATTAGAAAACATAGCGACTTGGTTACATTAAGAAGGGAAAACATGGAACAAGAATAAAGAAATAGGTGATAAAAAAGGGCATTTCTGGCACCCAACATCTCGCCCCAATTGTCAAGTTGCATGTCCTCATGCAACAAATTGCTGTGAATTTGAATCCAAATTGATTTTTTTCTTGTGGAAGTTGATGAGGTTGAAGGAAGATTCGAGATTCTCTCTCAATTTTACATACCCTTGAAAGCAACTAAATTTTCCCAACGTTTCTTCTCTTCCTTCTTGGTCAACTTATATACACTCATGTATTTCTTCTTGTGCAGCCATATAAGTGTGAATATAAACCTTTATCCGAGCCAACTCAACCCACATTTATGAATACAATTAACATACTCATAAACTCAAGAGAAATCATATATTTGAAATTTTCAAAACAATACGACTCTCTTGTTCTTATGGACTTTGAAGAAGCTTCCCACCTGCACTTGCTTCCTTCTATTCCATAGGGTTCTTGTTGTGATATAATTTTTACATAGGTAGATATACAATCTTACTAAAGTGTTTTTATTTGATTATTTGACATAGGGAGTGTAGATATACAATTATAGCCTCTAGGGACCTTGGTTCACCTAGAATCCAGAGGGTAGAAGTATCCTCATTCCTTCAAATAGTCTAAGAGGAATTCCACCAGTTCATATAATTGGAAACGAAGGAGAGGAATGACCTCATATGTATATCTCCTATGTGAGGAAAAGGATTGGATGAATGGTCCAAGCGGCATTCCAATTACTGTAAGTATAATTCACCGAGGAAATTTTGCTCAAGTAAATGAGTCTCAACAAAACCAGCCAAAAAATGAGAATATGTAATGAACTGGTAAGGTATCCCTTCCATAAGAGATTCTATCTTAAATAGAGTTATTTTTCCATAAAGGAAAATTGAGTAATATGGTGATGGGGCTCTACAACTTAATAATTCATGAATTAGATTATACATTTGATTTTTTCCTTCTTCATAGACGCAAGTTTTCTTAATTCCTTCAATTCTTCTTGAAAATTTTCCTAGCGAAGCCTTTGAAAAGTCAGTTCCTCGACCCATGTCTCCATGAGCTCTTTAATTTCCTTTCTATGTAAAGGAAGGGGGATCATCCCGTCCTCACACAAGGTAGCTTGATACTTCCATTTTTTTAATTCAAATTTCAACAACGAAATGTCTTCTTCCTCCTCCTGAACTTTTTCATCCTCTACATCCAAGTCAATAATCTAGAGGGATTCCTGAATCATGTACTTATCGTCATTTTCTCTTGGTAGAGGTTGGTCCTGAGTTGCTAGATCTATATTTTTAGCAGCCAAATTTTATGTTTCAACATTCACATGTCTCAGCAGCTGGTTCTTGTGTTTCAATAGTCGATTCCTATGTTTCATGACCTAGTTCTTGTGTTTCAGTATCTTGTTCATGTGTTTCAACAACTGGTTATTGTCTTTTAGTAGTTGATTCTTGACCTAGTGGATCCTAATTATCCATGGTCAAGAAGGATATACCCATGTTCTGATTCTACACATCATCTTCCACTAATTATACTGGTGAAATCCCATTCTTTTCTTTCCTTAATTCCATGAGAGCGACCTTATATCCCTCATTTTCGAAGATGTCCCCACATTTTGGGCACATCAAATCATCATGCTCAATATTTCCTGAAACAAAAGGTATATACTCCATGTGATTAGTCATTTATGCTAATGTGATAAATCTATGAACCCTTACATTTCTCCTTTAAGCACCTGCACCTCCTATTTCAGTAGGTCATTCTCCAAGAGTAAATTTTCCACTTAAATTTATCCTTTTGTTTTAGTAGGTTCTTGTGGGTCGATAAGTCTTAGATTTAAATATGGACTATCCCTTGGTTCTTGTGATTCAATGAGTTATCATGGTTTTAGGATAGGAATCTCAATATCTTCCTAGGTCATTTGTGTTGCCTCTGCTGCAACAGAAGTTTGGGTCCTCATTCTCGTTAATGGACTGGGTGGTTGATTTTGGGTCCACAATTCCCTTTTATTCCTTTGTGGCACATGGGGAGTGAAAGCCTCTGTAATTATTTCAACATCCGCTGACACACAAAAAAGGGAGTCATCCTTTTGTGATAATTCCACCCTTGACTCACTAGCTTCCCCTGGGTTAGTAGGAGATTCGATCTCTCGAATTGTTCTTTTCTGATTTTTAGTACCCTCCCTCATTTCTTCTACATTAGTTTATTTCTGTTGGACTGATATTCCAACATGATCCTAGGGGTAAATGTTTTGTAGTTTTTTTGAAGTCACAAATTCCTCCAAATCCCTTTCTTCATTATTTTCTGCTTCTCCAGATTCCCTATCCCTTCTCCCCCCAACTATATCTAACATGATCTGTTCATCTTCCTCCTCATTTTCATTGTAATTTTCTTCCATGGCCACCTAGTATACCATAGTCCTAGCAACAAATTATCCCTATTATAGGTGTCTTAACTCAATGAATAAATGATTGAGTACCTACCTTCGTAGGTGATGTAATTCTTCAAAAATACCACAACCTGGTCCCATGGGGTAGAGTTTTTATGGTTGTTCCTCGTCCCTTATATTAAACATTTTCTCCTTCTACAAGGAAATATTTTTTTCTTTTAGGTTTGGAGCTTTCCAATCGAACCATATCTTCTCGATCCTAGAAAATCCTATCACCTTTTCTAATATATGTTCAACGACTTCAAATCTTAGTCCACCAACCTCATAATGGTATCCTTCCAAATTCTAGGAAAACTGTAATGCCATTCCTCCATTAAACCCATTTAGTCTTTCTAAGTATGTCATCCAACCTGCTTCTTCAAAAATCCTAAATACCTCTATATTCTGACGTATAGCATTCATTATTGCAGGTTCATGTTGGACTATAGAACCCCCCATAATGTCTTTCCCTGGTAATATTTGAACAAGGAACATAAATTTCCCAATTCGGATGTTGAAACTGTAGTATGAAAAGACAATAATGAGCAGTGGGGAGTTTGTTGGCTATTTTTTTATAGGTAGTGTAATCATGGAATAGGATTGTGTGAACAATTATTGCATGGATTAGGAAATATGGTGACAGTAGATAAATATGGGAAAAGGTGGTGATGTATTGATTTGATTGGAAATATTGGCTAAAAATTGTTGACAAGAATAGGAAAATAGACTCTAATCATATTTACTTTTGATAATTTATGCCTAGTTGTACTCGTGGTTAGAATTCGTATCTTTCTGTTTATCGTGACAAGTTGTCATCACTAGGAGGTGGACCATTTTTTATTGTCAAATCGATTGATGAAGGCATCCCTTATCACATGACTTAATACTATTGGTAATCCTCCATCCAGTTAGGGGATCAAATACATCCAAGTCATAGTTACTTATACTCATGAGTGAAGGTTTTGTCATACTTTCAGCTTTTTTTTTTTTTGAAAAAATATAGCAAAAATACTAAAAAATTGGTAGGGTGATATTATTGCCAATCCTGTCAAAATTTTACTTGGATCATCTTGCACGACATATTTTAATCGATTACGAGGAAATCCAATGAATTCCATGAATGATGCAGGATGAGCAATTGGAAAGATGGTGGTGGTTTAGCGGATAGCGGAGGGATTGATAGTGTTTCAGCTAAGAATAATGGAGTTTCAACAAAACTTTGGGAGGATTTCGACAAAAATAAGAAATATTCACAGAGTTTTGACAGAAAATATGGCGGAGTTTCGATAAAAAAATGAAAATATTAGCAGAGTTTCAATGGAAAATCTCGCGGAGTTTTGGAAAAAAGCATAAATATTAGCATAGTTTCAGTGGAAAAGATGGGAGAGTTTCAACAAAAAGTTGGCAGATTTTTGGTGAAAAAGTTGGCAGAGTTTTGGAAAAAAGAAAAAAGATTAGTAGATTTTCCACGAAAAAGCTAGAGGAATTTTAGTAAAATACGGAAAGATTGGTGAAGTTTCAGCAGAAAAGCTAGCGGAGTTTAAGAAAAAAGTGGAATATTATTGGAGTTTAGGCCTAAAATAGAATTCAATAGAGACTAGATAAATTTTAATGGTATTAAAGAAACTCAACAATTCCCATTCACTAATCTTTTTGAGCAACTTGCAAAGGACCACCCATATTTCTGCAATTGATTGTCCCATTACAACTGCTTCTTTTCTTCTTAGATCCTCCGTGTCTATCTCTGTACAAAGTTCCTTAAATCAACCCATCAAGCTGAGCTGTCAAAAACTTTATTAAACAAAATATCGAAACTATGAAATCAAAGCAGAAAAAAATGTTTATTTATATAGAGTTTTCTTGTGTAAAATGCACAAAATTTTAAAGATTTTTAGAAACAAGAGGAGACCCTTATTCTTGTACCAAATGACAGGTTGGATCAGAAGAAACAAAATAAGAAAATGCATCCTTCAATATTGGCTTATGGTAGAGTCATAGCCAATGACCATTGGTAAATAACGATGTTTTTTGTTCATCAATTGTGGTTAATCAAACAATCCTATTATCACATATTGTGTCCACTTTCTATGGTCCCAACCATCTGGTACGAAACTTCCCTTTAAAATATCGCTTGAACTGTGAATTGTACAATAAGGACCAATCTCCTTCTTGGGACATCTTTATCTAAATAAAGCTATCATGCCACTTAGAGCGTTTCCACTGAATCACAAAAGTATGATGTAGAAAAGCTGCACGTTTCTCATTAAGCTCGTTTAACTGATTCAGGCGGTCCTTTTGGGATTATGTTAAATCCATGTTTTCTTCTATAGATGTGCTCAAAGTTTTAATTTTGAATTCAACAAGGAAGAAAACATTTTTTCCATATACGAATTCGTAAGGAGATGACACTTTGGTTCTAACCCATGTAGTCCGATATGCCCATAAATCTTTAGGAATTATTTCAGCCCAATCCCTACGATGACTCTTTAGAGTCTTTGTGAGAATACCCTAAATAAATTTATGTGTACTTTCTACTTGACCATTATCCTTTGGATGATATGGTAAAGTTACGCTACATATGATATTTTTGAAAGAGGGATTCAACTTTATGCGATACAAAATTTGGCCCCCCATCTATGACTATCTCTTTAGGTACCCCAAAGTGAGTGAATATTTATTCAAACAAGAAATCTACAACAACTTGATCAGTATCTCTCACCAAGGCTGTGGCCTCCACCCATTTAGTCATATAGTATGTATAAAACAGAATATAAACTTTTTTTTGAAGGATGGTTGATAATCCCTACAAATTTTAGGGCCCATCTATCAAAAGGTTCAACCACCAACTGTGGTTGAAGTGGAATTTCATCCAATCTATTTAGATGACCCATCCTTTGGCATCTATTGTAGACTTGCACATACTTCTTTTCATCCTGAAATAGAGTTGGTCAGAAGTAGCCCATTGTTAACACCTTGTGTCCAGTTCTTTTATTAAAAAAGTCCCCTCCATAAGGCTCTTCATGAAAATCCCTTATGATACTGTGCATTTTATCTTCCCTTACACATATGATAATTTCAAAGTATAGCTCTATGTAAAGAGATATGCTTGTATCCAATAATACCTAACAATCTGTTGTACAATCCTTCTCCTTTCCCTTTTTGATAGATGCAATGGAAGCATCGCTATAACAAGATAATTAGCAATGTCTACATACCAAGGTGAGTGAATTGAAACTCCAAATAGATGTTCATCATGAAAATAATCCTCAACTGGTAAATTATTATCATTATTAGTTAATCAAGAAACAAAATCAATAACAACATTTTATTTTCCCGGTCTATTAATTATAGTAATATCAAACTCTTGTAGTAAAATCAACCACATAGTCACTTGAGCATTAGTAATAGGTTTATTCTTTAAATATCTAATGGTCGAGTGATCTATATGCACAAGTAGGGTACCTGGTAATATAGTGCCTACATTTTTTGATGGAGTAAATGACACCAAGGAATTATTTTTTAGTTACCTTGTAATTGAGTTCAGCAAGAGCCATATTCTTACTGATATAGTAGATAGAATAAAAATTGTGGTCTTCATGTTGTCCAAGCAGAACCCTAATAGCAGTATCTGAAGCATTTGAAAAAATGTGGAAAGGTAAGGCCCAATTAGGCCCATGAGGGATGGGTATTGTGGATAACCTTTTCTTCAATTCTGCAAGTGTTGTCTGACATGCATTTGTCCAATTCAATTCATCATCCTTCATTAGTAAGGTAAATATAGGGGATGATAGCTTGGATTTTTTTTCAATAAAGTGTCTATAATAACCAACATGTCCAAGAAAATGATGTACCTCTTTTTGTGTTGGAGGAATAAGGATGTTTAGAATTACCTTTATTTTTGTAGGGTCCACTTGTATTCCTACAATAGATATGAAATTCCCAAGAACTATACCTTCGCTCATCATCATATGACCCTATTTAGTGTTGAAGAACAAGTGAGTATGTTCACAACATTTTATTACTTTTTCCATATTTTCTAAATCCTCATCAAAACTACTACCCTAAGGGGTGAAATAATCCATGAAATTTTCCATACAATCATTAACCATGTTAGAGAAGATTCCAATCATAGTTGGTTGAAATGTAGATGGTTAGTTACATAATCCAAAAGGGAGCACCCAATATGCGAATTTTCCCTAAGGACATATGGAAGTGGTATTGTATTGATATTCAGGGGCAATCTAAATATAATTATACCCACTAAATCCATCTAATAAAGAAAATAATATATTCATAGGTAGGGTATCTAGAACTCGATAATTAGTGGCAAAGGAAAATGGTCTTTTTTTGTATCTTTATTCAGCTATCGGTAATCCACATAGATGCACCATTTACCATTTTTCTTAGGCACAATTTCTAAAGGAGAAACCCATTCACTATGTGAAATGGGATAAATAAATGCTACCTTTTAAAGTTTCTGAATTTCCTCTTTCACAATGTCTCTTAGAATTGGATTCATTCTACACTGGGGTGGACATATGTTCCTGTAGTCATTTTTAATGTATATGTGGTGAGTATACGGCTTAGAGGGAATACCTCTCATGTCCGTGTATTCCTACACAAAGGCCCCCTTATGTATTTTCAGCAGTATAATCAAACATTCCAACTCATCAAGTACTATATTGGGATTAACATTCTAGGTTCTTCCAGTCTCAATCCCTATTGGGGCACTCTTCAAATTCTCAATATGGGAACATTTTCAACATTTTTAACTAGGAAATCCTCTGTAAGTTATTCTTTCTCAAGTTTACTCATGTTACATTCTAGGATATGATATGCATGTTGGGTAGCCGCCATTGGCTCACTAATGAAATTGCTAATAGTATCATCTTCGTTTTCATTTTTAAAAGTCAAGGCCCTTCCTATAGTTAGAAGAGACTGAGTACTTTCTTCTACTTCCAAGTCTACCAACAATGGAGTTTCAACATCTAACCTTGGTTTAATAGGATGGTAAAGGGTCACACTTTTCTTGTTAGTCCATCGGATATGGTCATAGATCATGATCTACAACTAATATATGCATTTGTAGTGGCCAACCACGGTCTTCCAAAAATGAGTGGATTCCCTCCCAACTGAGATTTAGGCCATAAAACAAGAAATTCCATGAGATATTCCCATGAATCAATAGATACTACCAAGTCATCCAGAATCCCCTTAGGTCTAATTGTGGATCTATCAGGCAATTCTAATACCATGGGGGTTTGTTTGAGTTTAATGTGTCCCAATTTTTTCACAGTCTCGATAGTCCTCACATTTATTGTTGTAACCAAATCAACTAAATCATTGGGGCTCTTAGTGGACCCAATATACAATGTAACAGTGGGTTTCCTAGATCCTCATATTTGGCCAAAGGAATTTTTCCTAAATCATTAATTCAAACAATTTCCCATCTACGTGAACTGTAAGAGGATCACTAAGATTCCTTATTGGTTTCTTCACACATAGGTCCCTAACATTTTTAGTATAAATGGGTACATCATGCAGGGGTGGTAATAGTGGGATCTTAACATGAATATTTTTCAATTCATCTATAAGGTCAAAACATGGCTGCTCTTATGCTCCCTCTAAGGATAATCGCTCAAAGTATAGTGGATTTCCAAAAAATTGTACATGGTTATTCTTAATGTGTGTCTCACTCGGTGTTTCATTAGGTGTTTCAGCATCCTCAAGAATGGATATTGTTTTACATATTGGGATTTCCACCTGATTATTTGTTCCTTCTTCAGTCACACGGGTTGGAATATCCTTAATGACAATAGGTTCTACTTCCCTCCCAAATCATAGATGTAAGTCATTACATGGGATATCGATGATAGAGTAAGATAACGCGTTTAATTTTTCAACTTGTTACACTATATTATTGTTGGGGTCAGTATTATGTTGAGCATAAAACTGAGGGCATAGTGGTACATTAGCTGGTGCAGTGTTAGCAGGGAGTTACAATTGTGATTTTCGAAATTGTGTGTGAGTGAATTGATTCCTTAGGTAAGGATTTATTCAACTTGGGGGGAAATGAGTTGGCTGGTTTGGATGAGGTGACCATGACATCCATAGTGTGGGATATTGCACTGTAGCTTGCGAACTAAAGAACTCAAACATAAAATAATCAGCTACAATCTATGTCTAATGAATACCTTCCCTCACAACGATGCCAAAATGTTCGTCGGTATAATTTCCTATTAATTAAAAAAAATAGTGCTCAATATTGATTGTTAACCCAAGGAAGTTAGGTTATTTCAAAGCTAATCTAACAAAATATATGCATAAACATTCAGTAACTCATCAATCAACTAAAAATTACCCAATCTTCCTAATCATTAAGTCCATGCTCGACTTCACTTCTCAATCCAACTTCAAATACTAATTCAATTTCCGAAAGATCAAAGAGTTCTCAATCCTTCTACTATATCAATTCTGGAAATGACCGTGTTAAAAATGAAAGAGTTAAATTGCTTTTGCAATAATTTAGATCCCCAATTATCGCCATAATAAATGCCCAATCTACAATTGCAATATTCAATCATAAAGGAAAACGAAATCCTATTATATAAATTCACATGCAATCTACAAGTTCAATAGCTCTAAAAGGAAATAATTAATGAGAACACACAACAGTAGAGCACATATGTACCAACAATAATCAATCACACACTTGCAGAAAGAAACTATGCATTATTCAATAAACTATGTCAACAAAATAGAAAGGTTGTAATACAATAATTCCACACTTAATCCTCACATTATTTCAACAACTCAAAAGGAAATCTAATTGCAATTCCACTCAACAAAAAATAAATGAAGTAATAAGCTACAATTAATTGGACAACTCTGAGAGAAGGTGGGCCCTTTCCTTCTAATAGAGATGTTGTTAAACACTATAAAAAATCAGTACATAGTATATTAAGGAAATACCACCACTTTCATTAATAAAATGTGTGTTGAGGTACATAATCCTTCCACCACTTTGGCAACTTTCCTTCGAAAAGAAGACTAACCTTGTGAACCATCATGTCTTCCTCTAAATACTAGGAAGGACAATTTAGGTACTCTTAATTCAAGCAACCATGAATATTGAATATCTTCAAGCTTTTGAATCATGACTTCTATGAACATAAATGGTTTCCTTCATAATTACATTAAGATGAAATCTGTTTCATAAACATTATTTCTCTCAATGATATGAATTGAACTAGCACCACATTAGTTTTAGATGGCCACATGGAAAATAAATCAATTTGCTTCTGAAAATATATGAACTAGAGTCCGTGGAAGGTGTAACATCATTCCATGGAATACTTGATGTATTTGTATCAACAATTTGATATGCCCAAATTCCTTGTGGTCTCGGTTGCTTCCATAAATTCATCACAAGTCGACTTAATTAGCTAGCAAAATTCATAATCACATGCAAACTTTAGGCATTAATAAAACAAAGCAATAATAATTTATACCTATTTGAGAACATGCTTTCTCTTAGGAAACATAACAACTTGGTTACATTAATAAGGGAAAACAAGGAAAAACAAGGAAAGAGGTGAGCAAATAGGGTCATTTTTGACACCCAAAATATGCTACACACATTCATTTTTTATGAAGTTCTAGACTAAGATAAAAATTTTTAATAGATTCCAAATATCTAATTTGTTCTTAAAAAACAATTGTTAGTGTTTCTTCCATAACTTTTTCGTCTCTCAAGAATTAAAAAAAAAACAACTGTCTTTTGCACTACTAGACATCAACCTCTATATACTATAAAAAAACTATTTCATGATCATTGCACTAATATATTCATAAGATGCACCCACACCTGGTGTACTTTCTTCAAGGTTTGATCACTTAGATAATAAAACAAATTATAAATTAATAATATTATTTTGGAAAAATAGTGTTGCACTAGTATTATTTGTTCTCTATTTCTCTACCAATTTTTGAACGTTGATTTGATCATTTAGAAATTCAAAGGATACACCCACAGATACACATACTTTATTATTTGAAACAAAATAAAAATTACATGTAGGAAAAGATCAAACTTGAGATTATGGACGTTTTTAAAATAAGAAATTTATATATTTGAAAATGTGATTGAAAATCCTACATTTCATCTTTCTTATTCAAAGAAAGATTTATGGTGCCAAGTATCACAAAATATCCATGTAAATTGATGGAAGCATATTTTTTGTTTTGTATGCCATCTAATGTGTCAAACGAGATGCTCATTAGCTTCCACCATCTCTTAACGGTACAAATAATATTCATTATTAAAGAGTAACAAAACTAATTTATAGAAATTAAATAAATAGAATTTATTTGGGATAGTAATCCATGAGTAGAAAGAAATGAATTATTTATGAATAAATAACCAAAAAATAAATAACAACTAAGATAAAACACAATAAATAAAATGTAACAATAATGAATTAAAAATAAAACATATACAAAAATGAAGTTATGAAACACATTATAATAATGTCTAGCTAGTATACAACAGTCATTGAACAAAAGTGGGGATTACCACGTAAATCCTAACCATAGATTATGAGAATTCAAAACATACTTCTTTGTGTAACCCCCACTAGTATACTATGATTTCACAAGGACAAACATCTCAACAAGGGTTTATCTTAGTTCAGCTACAAAACTCTTAACAACAATATCGAACTTTGTTCACTCACATAATTATTAACAAAGTTGTTTGAAACTTTCAAGTACTCACACAACATTACTATTCTCATATATATAATGGTTTCCTAGCTATTACATCAAAATTATTTCCCTCTCCTTGGAAAAATCATAGCCATGGATTCACCCCTATATTTTTGGGTGTTAGTACAAGATTTTTGTCTCATGACACTTGTAATCTCTCTCTCTCTAGATAGTAGGACTGTGTTCCCCACTCAGCGAGTCATAGCAATATCTATTCCTAGCCACCCATGTGACTATTTTTTGTCATAAATATTATCTTGAAAATTTGTCTTACAATCATCCTTAACCAAGGACAAGTGTCAAGACATTCTTGCACGCTTGTTAGTTCAAACATAACATATTTCTATTCCAAAACATAATCTGAATTTTAAAGTGTGTAAAATAATTAGTCAAGTTGTGGTATATTACATCCACTAGTTATGTTAAAAATTCGCACCCTTATTGGATCATTTCCTTAGAGAAACCCTATAAGAGAACTCACCTCTAAGTGAGCACTTAAAGCTAGAACAAGGTTAAGCCTCCAATACACCAGATAGTAGTTCATACACACACCTTGTACACTTTCTCCAAACATGTTGTTGATGAAGAATTAGGGATGTAAATGGACAGTTTATTCAATGACATGGAGGATAGTTCTACACAACATAAACACCTTCCTTGAATAAGCTTCCAAAGCATTTATGCTCACAAAAACGTATCCAAACAATAAATGCAAGGGTTCAATTTATATGACCAAATGCATGAAAGAGATAGAGGCTTTCAAGTGTGGGTGTTTATATGTATTGCATGAGTTCTTTTCTTTATAGTAACAAATGGTGCAACCTTGTATCCCTCTTAGTTAAATATTAGCACAACTACATTGCTAGTGGTTGATATACTATACTGGGCACCATTTTCCACTACTTTTAATAATGATGTCGATGTATATCAACTACTCTGATAATAATAGTTGTGCTAGTATTATGAGTTAATGTCAATAATGTTGATTTAATATTAAGGAAAAAACGTCTATTTAATGTTGTATAATGCATTTCTCAATGAAATCCAATAGATACTTTCTCTCATTCGAGGATGGTATTTAAGACTAAAAGTTTGGCTCAATTTAACTATATTAGAGAATTCTCATTATTGAAGTATTACTAGGATGTGTAGCAATTCTCATTATTGAAGTATTACGGAATTGTTTTTAGTAGAAATTACTTTTGTTGATGCATTAGGGTTTCCATTGGGGTAAAAGCAAGTCATCCAAATGAACTTCCTTGCCACATTTCTGTGTAGAAAATATTGATTCAACCAAATTACTATCGATAATATATTTATGTAAAATATTTTTAATGCTCGTGAGTAGACTTAATTACACATCGAAGAGTAATAAAACCCCATCACCACAAATATAATTGAAATGAAAAGGTAGAAATCACGACACCTTTATTTTTGGGATCATCAAGGAATATTTTTTACTAAAAATGTTGGGGCCTTTCATATCTTAAGTTATGGTCTATTTTCAACACTCGATATTATATTGTATTATAGAACATGTTGTAATCTAAAAATCGATAATGCAACTCTATTTAACTTTTGATTTTGGTTGATGACCAACTTCTTATTTTTCCAATCATTTATCTGTAATAGCTAGGTCTAGGTTTTAGGTCATTGTTGAACATATGTTATATGCCATATTCATTAGGAAAAGAGAGAATAATGAATCAGTAAGAATCGTTGGACATGTTTTCATTGGCTAAAAATTAGAAGCATAATAGCTAATATATGATAATTTTATCCAACAAACAAATGGAGAGAGTATTGTTTAGCTTAAATTGTTCTAATAAAGTGGTGCAAGTGCAATATTTGGAAAAATCTATGGGAAAGTCAAGTACAAATCAAATCATGGATTTCAGTGTTGCTTTGGTTATAAATGTTTCACAACCATCCCTCTTTGGAAATCATTAATGCTACCATAACACTATCATGAGTGTATTCTAATTTATGACATGGCATTAAAGTGATCATGGTTGGCAAGTGCACTATTGTTCGTAAATGGTGCAACCAAAATATTTAGCTATCACCTTGAAATGGGATGAAATCAAATCAACTATATGTTTCTTCTATTATGCTTATTGATTATGATTGGATTCTTAGTTTATGTTAGGTAAGAGTTAGCAAACCGAAAATCGATCCTAATCAACAAACTTCACTAAATTAAGTCTTCTTCTACAAGCTCAATCCCACAAGGTTATTTCTACAATACAGATTTCTGCAAATCTATTTCCGTACTTCTTCTTCCACAAATATTTGTTCGCAACTTTATTTCCCCAAATCTCTTGCCCGCAATTTCTTTTCTGTAGTTTCCCTACCGCAATAGTCTTTCTGTAATTGCAGATTGTGATTTTTCAATTCTCAGTTTCAAAAATGTACTTCTGCAAACTTTCACCCACAACGTTCCTTCCCGTAATCAGATTCTGGATTGTGGATTGTTGATCCTCCTTCCCACTTTTCCAAATATGGGCTTCCACAATTTTTCTCCAGTAACTTTTCTTCTGCAATTCAACTTTCCGCAGCTTTAACCAGCTTGCAAGTTTGCATTATGGAACTCATCCTCGACCATTGATCTCTGCGGTTTATTCTTTATCCATTGATATGAGCTCAAGTGCATATATTCACCTTATCATTGTTGATCCGTCTTTTCCCTACACCTTTTTCTTACAGAATTCATCCACAACCGTCAATTTGTCTAAATCATAGATTTTTAACACAAACTGTTATCGGTAAATTGATTCATGGAACGATCAATTTCCTCTCTGTTGCAGTCATGTGAATACATACCCATATTCACGAATTCTCTAATTATTTCTATCAATAGATACAAAGAATTTATGCATACTTCGGGTTATTGAAAAGAAAAAAAAAAGATTTACAAATACTTATATAGAAACTACAATTTTGTTCTCCATTTCATTAACCACTGCATACTACATTACACACTCACTACTCACTCTCTCAAATCATCTCATATCCTATCTTCTATCTGATTATTATTTTGACAGCTTAATATAGAGTTTTGTCAACCTGTCAGATTTGAATAGCAAGATTTGAACCCCTAATAAAATAAATCTACAACTAACTTATCCTCGATCAACGTCTTGCAATATTGGAGGGCGTCACTTGAAAATTTCCTTTTATTACAAAACAAAATTCAATTAATTAAAAGCTAAACTGATCTTCTAGAAAAATTACATGGGAGAATAAAAATAACATCGTCTGCTCGATCAAAAAATAGATCACTTTGACTTGATGCTTTTGCATCATACTCGAGAGAAA
>LPNX010149707.1:16159-27750 GCA_001517045.1 Pseudotsuga menziesii
ACAAGGGGATGATCAGTAGGGAAAAGGTGTATGAAAAGAGATTCACATTTCCTCCATCATAACAATGCAAAGATTCAAGTCCCCTCTCATGGACCTCCCTACCTCTATTTATATGCTTCTGAAGAGATGGGGTCAAAGACAAATTAGTTACAACTGAAGGAGTCAGTTGCATAACTAACCAAACTACCCAAACTTCAAAAAACATATTTTTGACATGAATATGTGGGATACAGAGACATAACTCGCGTATGCTGGAGGCACACGTGGGTTGCAATGTAAATAGTCATGTATTTAGGGAATACACGAATATTATATATAACAAGTCACGTACAATACATGGGTTTCCTTACAGAAACTCATGTATACACCCAAAAAATATCATTTTTAAGGTACTTATAGGCATTTTCAGACTTTGGTGTCTTCTAGAATGTTTTAGCTCACTCAGATAAATTTCTAACGGTGCACATAAGAAGTCAAACGGAGTTACAAAACTCAAGATATGGATCCTCCAATTTAGGTGTTTTTTCAGTGACTTTCATGAAGTGTCATCATGGAAGTGTCGACATGTTACATAATCATGGGAAAGTGGTCACGGGAAAAGATGTGTCATTTTTAGATATAACAGATGCCCCCTAATATATGAGGTTAGAAGGGAAGATGATAGCCGAAATACATTATAAAGGAAACAACTAAGTATGAAGAGAGTAGAGAATCCAAGATCAAAAGGCTCGAAAAAAGGTACCTGAAAGAGAGATAAATGTCAGACAAAACCTGATCTCTGGGACATACAAGTCCATATACAAATCATCACCATAAAGATACAGGGGATCCAACATATGTATAACTGATGAAACTATCATGGTCGCTCAATATGAAAAAAGGTGTCATATCAAATATAAAGGAGTCATGGCCACAAATGAACAAGGTGGATCCATGCTCAACAATTAATCATAGCCACAAAAATACAAGGTGGATCTATGTCTCAGCAAAATATCATATGAAGTGTGACAAGCTCTTGCGCAGCTTGGAAAAATGATGATGCTACTGTCGGCCCAAGGTCTTCAATCCAAACCACCCAAAAGGTAGGAATCCTAACCATGCAAATAAAGGAGTTGAAGTCAAACATGGAGGAAACCGTTTGATTACTGGTCAATAATGAGAACCGTTAACAAACATGAGGGAAACCACCATTAATGAAAATGGTCCCCAAGGTACCTAGTACATTCTAACAAGTGTGAAAATAAGGACTTGAAGTCGAACAATTGAAGAATCCATTGAGTAGGATACAATAAAGTATTCCCACTACCCAATAGCGAGGGAAATTGCCACTAATGACTGCAATCCCCAAGGTACTGTCATAAAACACTAAATCTCATTCCCAAATCAAGAGGTGTTGTAGTTGATAGGAAGAGATCAATTGGAAGGAAGGCATTAAGTCATCCTTCATCATCCAACACGAGGTAAGTCAAAGACTTATTGGATCTGGAATTGATATTGAATTTCACAACAAGGACCACTGAATACATGATGTAATGAACTAATACTAGGGAATGACTGACACAAAAGGTCAAGAAAACTGCAGAATGGATGACAAAGGTTTAATCCTTGAAAAGTGAGCATGACACAAAAGTTACTTAGGAAAATTTTGATACAAAAATACCAATGACAAAAATCTGCAATGTAGGAGACATTGACAGATTCCCCATATAATTTGAAAAGAAACCAATCGGAGGTGTAATAAACTTTGAATAGGGATAAGCGAAAAATACTAGGACCCAAATGTTGATAGAATCAAAACTGGTGCTTTGTTCAAGGAAACAAGACTTGCTGCCATGATGTAAAATACATGTGAATGAACTTTCCTTCCCCTCTTTATTGTAAACGTTTAACGAGTCCAATAAATCAAGCTCGATATCTTATTCATTTTTGGCAAGATCGAAGAAGAGACAGAAGAATGCTTGATAAAGAACTTATTCGTGGATTTTACAAGCCCAAATTAGTGAATGCTCAATGATGTTTTCATAGTTTAGAGAGTTTAAAAAATCCAAAGAACACTCCACGGGGGAACTTTTTCGTCCAATTTAGTATCCTGAGGCTGGAAAAGTAGAAAACAAACCACATAAGAACTATCTTAGCTTTTGAAGAAGTAAGGAGCACCTTTTTTCATACCCAACACTCCTTCAAAAGAAGCATATAGCATGAGTTTTACAAGTGTGAAGGAAGGCAAGATCACTCGGAAAGATCCATTTGATTACAAGAAATGGGGCTTACAACAGTAAATTCGATGCTTTGTTCTTTAGTGTTTAACGAGCATGAAAAAGACATAAAGTACACTCGGAATATTTTTCATGTTTAGGTCCAGAGCACGAAAAAGAGAAAACTAAGCTCATACTAGGGGTTCCTTTTCCGTAAGTTTAGTCCCCCAGGCCCTGAAAAGTGATAAACCTATGCCTGAGAATATTCTTCTCAATTCTGAAGAAAATATAGTGCTCCTTTCTCGTATTATTCCACACGGTCCGAGAAAGTGATAACCTACCACCAATGTGAATTCCCATTCACATATTCTTAATTAGCTTGAATGAACGGGTTTACTTGACAGTCAATTCTATTTTTAGGAGTTAGAACTGGGCCTAAAGAAACTCAAAATATTTCCCATGAAGTTTTAACGAGTCCAAAAAAGTCAAATCGCAGCCTCCTTGTTGCTTTTAACGAGCTCGAAGGAGAGCAGAAAGAATGCTCTAAATGCGAGGAGACGACTGTTAGAGGCAAGTGAAACTAGTTCCAAGCATGAGGAACAAACCTATGCATAATGCAAGGACAGAGGGAAAGATAAGGACGCTTGGGGAGTATATCCTCTAGGTAAAGGGTGTCAAGTTGCAAAGGCAAAATGATACAAGGCTGAGCGACGATGAGAGAAAATATGAGGGCTTAGATAATGAGCTAAAAGCGTGGAAGCCGACATTAGGCTCATAAGCACGAGCAGGATACATTCAAATGAAATTACAACTTGAACAAAAAGGTGAAGCCAGTAAACAGTTGTGAATCCAACTACAAATCCTATCTCCAAGAAACAACAACATCATAATCACATTTAGAAGAAAAGATCCAATGCAGGTCACTTTGGGAGAAACACATGTGACTTTGCTATCTTCTATAAAAGGTGTAGTCAAGGAATAGTCAATCGAAGGAGATTCTATAGTGCCAATGATCAAGGATTTACAATCAATAATATCAACCTCAAAAGGAAAGAAGAAATCAATAGGGGAGATAGAGTCTATAGGAACAAACTTAGTATCATAGGAGTTGGAAAATTCATAAGAAAAATCAAACTCCTTAGGATCATTGACTTGTTGTTCAAAGGGAGTTTCCAAAAACTCAAAAATACCAACATAAGAAGATTGATCCATGAGAAGATCAGGATTATGAAGCAAATCAGGGTTAGACTTAGTCACAACTAAACCAACATCCAAAAGAAGGTAAGACTGTATCAAAGACTCTAGGAAGAATTCATCCAAAGGAGGTAGATCATCCAAGATAGGAGTCATGTATAATCTTTCAAATGGATTGACAGAGTGGAGAGCGAGCTCCATAGTATGTATAGGATGATTCACATGGTGAACTGATAAGACCAAGTCCCGAGAAGGTAAGCATGAAAATAGAGGCTGCTTCTTAGTAGCAATTGAATGCAAAGGACATGAGGCCACATAGCTCACCTATGGCATGGTAGTGTCTATAGAAACAATGGGAATCAATAAATGAAAGACCTGGTCTCTAGTTGGGTCAGGAGACGGATCAAGAAAATCCAACTGATTAATAGTGACAATTTCTTCGCCATGATTAAAGTACATAACATGAAATAATGTTGACACCACATCTTCCATGGCATAGAAATAATCACTTCTAAGGAGCATATTGAAGTCCAAGGGGTCTTCTATTACCATGAAGTCAACTAAGACGGTCTTCCCACCCAAAGTGACAAGTGTTTGAGCAAGAATTCCCAAGGCTATACAAGTTCTTCTATCAAATGCCAGTAACTGACTAGCAGTCGACACAATGATGGGAGATCCCATTCCTCACCAAGCATGAGCAGACAAGATACTAACTGAGGCTCCTTCATCAATAACACAACAAGAAATCATGTATGGTTCAACTTTGACCTTTATCTGGAAAGGTGTATTATAAGGAAGGCATGGCTCAACTAGGCTATCCCAATCAAAGGAAGTAATGTGAGAGCTTGGTGGGGGTTCATCCGAAGCAAGTTCAATGCCCCCTTGTTCAGTAAGTTCTGAACTGGAAGTGAAGAAAATGTGACTAGCAGACACTTCAGTCTCGAAAACAAGATTGGGATTGATTGACAATGGAACCGATTCAACTGTTTCGTGAAAGTCACTCTCCCTTCATTGAAAAAAGGTGACATTGGTTCAATCACATCAATACCACTCTCTGAAAGAAGAGTGGGATTGACCAAAGATGAGATTGGTTCGACCACTTGATCAACCAAAGGTTAAGTAGTTTGTTGAGAAACTATAGGTTGCTCAGGAGAAGGAAATTCTTGAGTCTCGGACCACACTCTTCGTACCTCTACAATAGTAGGGCACTAGTGAGTTAGATGATCTCCCTCACATAGCTTACAAGGGAACTTAAGTTTACACTTTGAACAACCATTTTTTTCAACAGTGTCAACATGACTAGCAATGGATGACTGTTTACTCTCAACATGACCTATATAGGCTGATATTTTCCCCTCAGCATGATCACTAGAGGCTGGGTAACTAGGTCCAACCTGACTAAGAGAGGTTGGTTGTTGAAAAAATTTAGAATGTTCAAAAATGGGATGACCATGAAACCAAACTCTTCGTACTTATGCAATGAAAGGGAATTTATAAGTAAGGTGGTATCCCTCACAAATCTTACAAGGAAACTTGGTCTTGTGTTTTGAATGGGTAGTCTTTTCAATAGTGTCAACATGAATCACAGTGGCTGACAGATTGTATTCAGTATGAACCATAGAGGCTGAGAGACTGCCCCCGGCATGACCTACAGAGGCTGAGAGACTGGGTCCAACATGACCTGTAGAGGTTGGATGGGCACCACTAGCATGAAAAATAGAGGATAAATGGTTAGGATCAACATTCTTTGTAGCAGTTGAGTGTGTGCCCCCAGCATGAAATTCATAGGCTGGGTGGATGGATCCAACATGAATTGTAGAGGTTGGATGGGGAGGTTCAACTTGAACATATGAGGTTGAACAAGTACCATCAGCATGAACTGCAGAGGCTGAGTGACTATATCCAACGTGACCTGGAAAGGTTGGTAGGATGCCACTAGCATGATCAATAGAGGCTGGATGGTGAAGATTAGCTTGACTTGTAGAGGTTGAGTGCTTAGATCCAACATGACCTACAGAGGTTGGATATGTGCCCTCAACATGAACTGCAGAGGCTTGGTGGGGAGGTTCAACTTGACCTGCATAGGTTGAATGAGTTCCCCCTTTCTTATGTGTCTTCTTCCTATTCCTCCTTCTTTTACTCCTTTTAGACTGTCGGTTGCTAGTATCATTACTTTCACCACATGAGGTAGAAGGAGGAGGAGAATCAACTATAGGTGAAAGGGAAGCAGTGTTTTGATTCCCTTGATATAAGGAGCTTACTTGAGAAGTGTATCCAACTGAGAACTCAAATATATGATGATATCAATTTTAAAATCCTCTGAGATATTGCAAATATCCATCCTTGAAACTACTTCCCTTGAAGTATTGGTGGTTATGTTTACGGTGTATCTGATCCCTTTTCCCGACCTAGAGGTATTCCTTGAATATATTCTACAAAGGTCACATATTTCTACATAATTAAGAAGGGACACATCTCCTACACCCATTAAGTTCAAATGCTCAATGCAATCATCCCTGATTCCTCATAAGAGCACAATTTTCAATGTATCATCATTTAACACATTTTTTCTTGATCTTTACAAATTGTATTGAAATATCTCCACATAGTCCTCTAAGTTTTCATCCTCTTGTTGGGTCATTTTAAAAATTGCTTCCTTCTTATCCTTATCCTTACAATATTCTTGGTATTTATCCAGGAATACTTTCTTCATCTGGTCCTAGGTTGCAATGCTATCCCCTCCCATCCCCATAAAACACCAAAGTTCTAGGTTCTTTAATGTGGCTAGAAAACGTTTTAGTTTCCATTCATCTGTAACATAATCATAGCTCCTACAAAGGACATCAAATTCAAACAGGAATATGTATGGGTCCTCATTTTCCATACCATGGAAATTTGACAATGATGAATGTGGGATGTTCTTCATCTGGTTTGTAAGTGTGGCCCTTGAATTTCAGGTTGGGAATTCGAAGGTATTCGTTCTGATGCTTTATTATTCTCCATTTTTCTCTCCTTGGTTTGTTTCCTCCCTGTTTGGAATGTGCTCTCCCCTTCCATCCATATCTACCCAAAAACCTTAAAATGTAGCCGATCTAGCTGACAATCGAGAGTCAGTAGATGGTATCTTCTCATTCAACTGACAATCAACACTTTGTTTATGGGAAATCTCTTCTTCCTGAACAAATTCTCCCCCCTAAGAAAATTCTGTCACTGGCATATTCTGATCAATGCGCGTTGGTAATACCGTTCTGTCAGTGGAAGTGGAAGAATGCTCAAGAC
Source organism: Pseudotsuga menziesii (assembly GCA_001517045.1). NCBI lineage: Eukaryota > Viridiplantae > Streptophyta > Pinopsida > Pinales > Pinaceae > Pseudotsuga > Pseudotsuga menziesii. The sequence continues at coordinate 22,828 of LPNX010149707.1, forward strand.
TTTCTTACTTCGAAATTCTATTAGAAGGTGGCCTCCTTCGAGTATGTACTCCTCTTATTGAGCTTCATACGCTTCCTGCACAGTTAGTTCCTGGGGAGTATCATATTCATATACAATCCTACCTCTTATTCTACGGATGAATAATTAGCATGATTTAGAATCACAGGGACCTCGGCGGGAAATACTCCAGTGGAATTATATGTGTGTCTTACTCTTCCCTCCTTAGAAATAACACAAGATTATTTTCAGAAAATATCATACAAAACACACTCAAAGGAAAAATGGAAAATTGCACCCACAAAATCAAAACAATCAACCAAAATTGCAATGTCCTTGGCATCTCCTTGGAAACTATGCAAAAATGACAAGCTTTTACTTACCTATTTCATTCAGATATAATTGAAAGTTGTTCATGAATTTTCACCAGGGTTCCATAGGCTTATGAGCCACTCGACAAAGTTTATTTCAAACACTACAACTTGGATGATATTTAATAGAGAGGAGGTCAATGAATTGGTAGAGCTAGATTAAAATTCGTATGCATGGTGAATAGTATTCTAATAAAATCAATGCTATAGGAAAGTGTTTTAATGAATCAAAATGGAATCATTATCTTTTGATTACAATAAGTTATCCCACTGCACTGCGAAACAAAATTCAATAACATAATTTAATTTAACAACCCAGAAACCTTGCAGAAAATAAATTCTATGAAACCAACAAATACATCATTTTAATTGTGATGGAATAATTAAATTTTAACACACTTTGATCGCTACCATATAGAAACATAATTCTGAGAAATATCTAATGTGACCTTTCACCATAAAGTTATCTTCCTAGATCCAGCATTTACAATCAACGCAATACTATGCGTTCTATAATAATTAAAAACAATTGCGCTACTTAATTGCATCACAAATTAAGAACTCATGATTGGCTATGATCAACACTCTAATTTATAAATGCACACAAAAAATTAAATATCAAACAGCATGCGCAAAGAAAATCCTAACTAAAACCACACCTGTCACTGGAAGGGGGCCCTACCTTCAGGGGCAAGAGCTGAACAAGCCAATCACTCACACCAAATTGACTAACACATCCAAAATTAGGGAAATAACATATTTATATAATAGATTCTAATTACAGAAATGTCAATATATTTGTGTAAGATGACGGATCCTTAGTTCAACTACGCAAAAACGGTCGGATTGAATCTCTGGAAACTTCACCTCTGTTTGGTCACATATTTCTCCCAAAATGTTAATATATTTGAAAAATGGTTACTATAAGGGGTAACTGAGCCCATTTGGGAAGTGGGTTTTCAACCGTTTGAGATAATTCCTCATGGTTTTCTCACAATCCTCCACCCAAAAACATGTCTTCTACGTGTGCACGATCCGTTTTTAAACTTCATCCTTCATGACAATAACAAATTAGGGTTTAGTGAAATAATTTGTATTAACATTGTAAAGAGTATGACATTAAAAGCCAATTCTATAAATAAATTATTAATATTGTCTTTTAAAATTATATCGAATGTAATTTAAACAATACTAATAATCTTATCAACAAGAAAAGCTAATTACTCATTGTAAAATATAATACTTTGCTTAATGAGAAGTGATTGACTCTTTCCATTATTTGATGTACACATTTTCAAGTCATAAATCAAAATGATGAAAACTAAGTGTTCAATCAAATTATTCTAATCTATCAAGATGCTTTTTAAACTTATTGATTCAATGAAGTTCAAATTTGTTGCCAAGACTACCGAAACATCATATGAACTTAATTAGTCAAAATTGAAGCATGTAAATGATTCAAACAAGTTCAAATAAGGATAAGAAATTATTACACACAATAGTCGGAATCAAATGACAAGATTTTTGAAATCTCTAAAAACCAATAAAATAAATCAACTTATGCAGTGAAGACCAAATCTAGGTGGGGAATGTGAAAGATAACATGTTAAGTTAACCACCAAGATTATGGAACAAACTGAAATGATGAAAACCAACTCAAATGAATCAAAACAAATAATTAAAAATGAAAATAATGCGCATTCCGCAATGTGGGTTTTGGGCTGTGGAAATGCAACTTAATACAAAAAGAAACAAAAAATGTCCGCAATCTGTGATTGCAGGTTCTAGGCTGTGGGTTGCGGAAACGCAAACAACACAAAAAACAAAACGATTTCTCTACAATCCACAATTGCAGGTTGCGGGTTGTGAAAATGACAAACTGCGATTATTAAAAAAAAATGTTTTTGTGTCCACAATCCGGGTTGCGGATTGCAGGTTGTGGAACGGAAAAGTTTCAAACACAAAACCAAGCTCCTACAATCAACATTGTGACTTGTGAGAAAGACACACTTTTGGAAAACATTAGGTTTTTCCGCAACTTAGAAAAATGCATAAATTTTCAAAATGTCAACTAAATCAAATGATGACAAAGACATAGAAACCAGATAAACAACATGGGAACCCCAAAATGACTAAAGAACTTTAGTATCACCTTTTGGATATAAAAATTTGGGCTCTCATGTTTTGGATAAAACATGGGATCCATTGTAGCTACACCAAATGACGACTGGCTGGGAAGAACCAATTATTTCTAAATTATAGTATTGAAATCTATAAAAATTAAGAATATAAATAAAATGCCTTCACATGCTAAATTTCAAATAATATGAATAGCTTTATCAGTAAATTATATAGTACTCATTAGAATTCAAATCTTCTAAAACACCCAAGTCATTCCCATCATTATCCAAAAAAAATTCTAAAGATAAACTCATTTTTCAAAATAAATTATTTATAAGATGTAAGAATCAAGAACTTTACCGGGAATTAACCTTGGAAAATTAAGCTAATCATAAGACATAGTATTAATAAATGACTCCAATAGCATAGGCAGGACCCTATAGTCATCCAGCATCTATAGTCGCGATATGGATGCCTTTTAAACGCACCTCCAAGCGCTCTGGTCCCAGTTTATTGATTTAGATACATAGCTATACAGTGACTCAGTTTACTAATGGGTAAGCAACACCATGCGACTCTCTATGAGTGTGGGATGGAAAAGGATTCTTAAAGATTTATCTATATAACATTTATGATTTGGAATCCCAAAACACCACAGACAGAGCCATTGCAGCCTGTAGGCGCCCATAGCCTTGACAAGGATGTATTTTAACCCATTTTTCCCGATGGATTATATCCAAAGAAGTTTAAAGAAATATTCAAACTATATGTAATGTGCTAATCTCAATTTGAGTTAGCCTAGTAAATGGAGGAGCAGACTTAGAAACTCCTTAANACTATATGTAATTTGCTAATCTCAATTTGAGTTAGCCTAGTAAATGGAGGAGCAGACTTAGAAACTCCTTAAGAGAAATGATGGCATAAGAAATCTTTACATTACTAATATTTACAGATTGAAACTTCTTTCCTGAAACTGATTCCCTTAAAAGTAATTAAATTCAAACTCATATGTTCATTTTGAGTTAAAGATAAATTTCTAAGGATAATGTCAGAAAGATTCAAATATAATTATCAGCATNACTAATTCCCTTAAAAGTAATTAAATTCAAACTCATATGTTCATTTTGAGTTAAAGATAAATTTCTAAGGATAATGTCAGAAAGATTCAAATATAATTATCAGCATAGTCTATTATTGATTTTTCACAATCGGAGATTAACTAGTCAAAACTTTTGATTTCCAGCAAGCAAAAAACATTTATAAAAGTTTCCTTAATAGATAAGACTGAAAGACTATAAAAGAGTGATAACCTCTTTTATTTTAAAAGTGAAAATCATGAAAAACTCAAAACACACCAGCAAGAAAAGAAAATGTAAGAATGATAAAATCAACATTTATACAAGTGGAANTATAACCTCTTTTATTTTAAAAGTGAAAATCATGAAAAACTCAAAACACACCAGCAAGAAAAGAAAATGTAAGAATGATAAAATCAACATTTATACAAGTGGAACCAAAGATAAATCAAAATCTCACAACTATATCACTCACTAAAAGAAAAAATAGTGATTAATAATTTTGTTTTAAATAGACCATGAGATATCATATTTAATTAGGTCTTCATAAACAAATAAAGAAGCCTAAAGAAAAATAACTGCAAAAATAAGCCTTAAGAAATTGCCTCATGTGAAAAGAAAGATTTGTTTATTGTGTTTGTAAAATTGAAGGTTTATTTTTATTTTTATTGTAAATAGAATAACTATATTAATTCATATATGAAAATGTGTTGAATATGTAAATTGAATTGATTATAATAAAATTCTTAAAATAAATTTATTCTCTTTTAGTTGAAGAATTACGATCAACATTTGTTGCTTCGCATAAAGTTGTTTAGGACAATAAGGCCTCCTTTATTAAAATTATGTACAAAAAGAAACAAAACTAAATTGTGTCCAATTTTAAACAACAAAATATGTAACCCAGATGAAGAGCAGTGGGAAGGATAGCATCAAATCCCCAGATGTTTGGTTAGTTCAACTATGCAAAAACGGTCGGATTGAATCTCTGGAAACTTCACCTCTGTTTGGTCACGTATTTCTCCCAAAATGTTAATATATTTGAAAAATGGTTACAATAAGGGGTAACTGAGCCCATTTTGGAAGTGGGTTTTCAACCGTTTGAGATAATTCCTCATGGTTTTCTCACAATCCTCCACGCAAAAACATGTCTTCTACATGTGCACGATCCGTTTTTAAACTTCATCCTTCATGACAATAACAAATTAGGGTTTAGTGAAATAATTTGTATTAACATTGTAAACAGTATGACATAAAAGCCAATTCTATAAATAAATTATTAATATTGTCTTTTAAAATTATATCGAATGTAATTTAAACAATAATAATAATCTTATCAACAAGAAAAGCTAATTACT
>LPNX010149716.1:746-35746 GCA_001517045.1 Pseudotsuga menziesii
TTGAGACCAAAAAACCTCTGGCCCAATATCATTCTGGTAATTGCATTGCTTGTCAAAGAGCCAAACAGGTCTCTCATGTTAATACTCTTTCCTTCTTGAGATGCCTTGAGCACGCTTCTTGAAATGCCTTGAGCACGCCCCCCACCATACATTGAACTTCATCATTTCTTCCTTTTCTGTAAGAATCAATCTTCTTTGGAGTTAAAAGCTCCATCGTGCAAATTTTTCTGACTGTTCTCCAATGTGGCCCATAAGGAGCGAAAGCAATGTCATTGTCCCTAAATGTGAAGTGCTCTGAGGCAATGTTCTTCGGTCTAGAAGCGAAAATATGGTCTTGCTTCAATAAAAACTCCTTGATATACTTGGGATCGTCTGTCACAACAGTCAGCACCATTCCAATGTGAATGTAAACAAGGGGGCCATATTTCTGCATGCCCAGATGAGGAACAGGACCAATTTGTAACAGGTTTCCCACAATCGGCCAACACTTGGGACCAGGAGCAAGCTTCAACTGTTTCCCCTCTTCCACTTCAGGAGACCCTGAAAATATACTGTTAAAGTAATTGCAAGCAACACGTAATGAGTCCATGAACTAACTTGCTATACGAGCATTAAAACCAAAAATAAAATCACAATTAAAATCAAGGGAGACAAAGGAACTCATAAGAACTGCTCTTCACAGATGAAATTCTCAGATGCTTCTCTAAACCTTGGCAAAGAGTTGGGTATTTCTGTATGTGATCAACAATTTGTTTAAAATTTAAATATCACAGGAAATAGTATAAAGGAGATCAGACCCACAGGTACCTTGTTAGCTCTTCGCCCATTCCCTTCCACAGTGCCTACAGCATAGCAAATTTATCAAGATACTGAAATTAAGGTAGAATTAATGACAGGGAGTACCAAACTGGAAAGGGCATCAACCCCACGGATACCTCGTTGGCAGCTTGCATTCTCGGAGTTCCTGTGTTGTGGCAAGTGTATTAGGCAAGCTACCACAGCTCAACATGCAATGGGCAGCACTCCACTGCCCTGTGAAGCAAAATCCTGGCATCCTCCTCATTAGACAACTCCACCACAGCCTTCCAAAGCCTGACAGAGTCAGGAATATGCTCCAGGCCCTTCCTTAGCACTCGGCTCTTGTTCGAGTCATCCTGTTCAAGCTTTGAAGCTTGCATCCACAGCTTCACTGAATTGGGGATCACCTTCACACCGCGGGCAATGACAGCTTTGGCCTCATCCGGATGCAAGGAAACTTTCGGAACACGCCTGCGAAATGGGCGGTTCTGACAGGCGAAATGGGCGGTTGCCCATTAAAGCGGAGGACCAGCAGTAAATAAAAAACGCATAACATTTGAAATCCGATTATCAAACACGCGTCGTAATGTGATTGGGTCCATAGACGAAAATGAACAGTGCATTTCCGAACTTCTTCGGAGAGAAACGCCTTACGGCGTAAATATTAATTTCAAAAATAAAGTTAGAGGATGTAATTCTCGTACCTCTTTTTCCATTTGTCACCGTTGGCCATAAAATGACTAACGGTTTGCCATGGATACGAAGGTGTAACTTTAAGGGTTTTATGTTTTTGGATAGTTGAAATTGATATTTGGAGTGTTGAATTTATTTTAATAAAAATGTAATTAACAAAAAATTGAGATTTAAACATAGATAAATGCTATTAGAAAAAATAATTAAAAAAATCAAAAATAAATTATTAGCCACTCCACTTCAACCACTGTGGTGTCCGAATATGATTAGAAAATATTAAATGAATTAAAAATATTAAATTGCGAAATAAAAAGCATGAAAAATGATGAAGAAAATTAAATAATCAATAATGAGCAATGAAGGAAAGATGGTGGATGGTGGGCCACTCGGCCCGGCCCTCTTTTCCGAGTGTTGAATGTCCCACTCCTCCCTGCCTAACTGGATTATGTTTTAAAATTTAAGAGTTTTAGAAGTGGAGGGGAGGAGATTGAACTTACTGTGGCCACATCAATCTCATGTAGGCAAATATGTATGTGTTTATTTTTCTTCATGTAATTTCATGTTGTGGACTTTAATCATTACATATCACTAATACTTGAATATGAGAGTTTAGTGTCAATATAATATTACAGTGGAGAATAGCTTAGAGTGATTGCAATTGTAAAGGGTCTCTTGTAAATGAAGTACTAAATAAATAAATCATGGATACATTTAATTGGAATATAAAAAAAATTTGTTTGTTTTTTCATAATGCAAGGTCATCCTTTATAAATAAGGTTTTTTTTCATAATGCAAGGTCACTTTTTATAAATGAGATTTGAGAGGAAGCATTGCATAACATTTAGAATAAAATTAAGTATATCTAAAATAATTTATTATTTACAATTTTAAAATTAAAAATAATACTTTCATAAAATTAAAATTAAGTATATCTAAAAAATTAAAAACATAAGGTTGGAGAAAAGACTTTCATAAATGTTTAAAACTCTAGAACAATATATTTTGTACAACTTAATATAAGTTGAAAAAACTTGATATAAAATGTTTTTTAAAAACAATATCTGGTTTAAGATTTTACACTAATCCATAATAATATAATATAACATTTTTATAGAGAAAAAAAATTGAAAATAAAGTATTTAAATGTTTGAGCACTTTTGAGTGATGAAAATATAAAAATATAAAAAAACTGTATTATTATAAGAATACTATCATCATTCTACAAACTTTAAAAAAATGTTAATAAGGATGCAAAATTCAAGAAAAAAATTGTTTAGATAAGTTAATAAGTAACAAACATGAAGTGTATAGCTAAAATAAAACTATATTATTATAAAAAAAACACTATCACTCTTAAGCTTGATCATTTTTCCTATTCTAACAAGGATGCAAACCTTAAGAAAATAATGGCGAGTGTTAAGCTAAAAACTAACTTTCATGAGTTGCATTAGCAAATCTAACATATGGACTCTTCTTAAGGCTTGTTGAAAAAAGTTTTTGTTATTTATAATGCAACTTAGAGAATGAAGACACTCATTTCTTTTTAAGAAGCTCTTTATACAATGATATTGGATGTATTTATAAGGATAATTGCTATGGCAATTTGGTTTTGAAATTCTGAAATAAAACAACCAAAGTATGGAGAGATATTTTATTCTAAATTCACATAGAGACAAATGTTTTAAGTAAATAAGCATTACATTTTGATTTTTTTAATTTTTTAAGGTTATACAAATCATATTAGTTGAAATTAGCCATTATCAAATTATAAAAAATGAATTAATTAATATGATGCATAATTAATATCAATAACAATGATAAATATACACATTGATTATGGGGTGGAAAGCACAGGGGATTTATCTGGATCCTGATGGGAAACAAGACTTAAGTTATTCTTGTTGTTTGGGGAGAGCCACCACCAAACAACCTGGAAGGTGTTCTCTTTACGTGGGATTAGAATTCACTATGTTTCTTGGTCTCAAAAAGATTATGGTTGCTGGGGACTCCTTGCTTATCATCTCCCTAGCCAAAACTAGTGCCTCATTAGACGATAGAATTGTGAGGCGTTTGCAATCCCATATCATCTCTTTGGGCATAAAAATTGAGGACCTTCAATGGGTTCATGTTCGAAGAAGAAACAATATGCAAGCTGACAAGTAATCCAATTTAGCCACTTCACTTGGCAAAGGGAAACTTGTAGAAAATGGGGGCCACCAATATCCTAGGTGACTCCCCAAGAATTTAATTCATTTTTCAAATTTCAAACCTCTTCCCAAATGCATGTATTCCATCTGGTAGATGTGATATTGTTTAAGCGTGGGAAATAAAGAGGCCAATCCACCACTCATGGGAGAATCCTCCCAAAGAGATGTGATGTTTAATGCTCAAGTCCGACGTATTAATATGGTTCTATGGATTGATTCTTAGCCCCAATTTGGTATTTTTTCTAATGTGTAGACTGGTTTGGTCAGAGCTCGGGTAGGGATTATTTGTGTTGGCCTTTGGCTGCTACTTGTTTGAAGGGAGATCTTTTTTAATTTTTGGCACATCAACATTAGAGTGTTGGTTCATTGTGGTTATCGGTTTTATGTCTAGAGAGTTTGGACCCTAGTGGGCTCTTTGGCCTTTGTTCTTTGAATGTGTGGCCTGAGTATACACCAAGAATTTATAAAGACAATTATGTGCAACGCATAATTATTTTGAATCTTTTGGAGGTGGTGGTTTCAAACCCAAGCCATTCTTGGCATTGTCTTTTTATTTTCAGCTTCAATAGCCAACATCTACCCCATTGGCATATTTTCACCATCTCACCTGCATTACACACCATCATGCAGTTCTCATTATATATCATCAATATATGAAACACAATTTATAGTTGGAGCAATACATGTTCCATCTCATTTCCATGAGATATTCTTATAATAATTTCAATTAGAAATCCTCAAAATTGTTTCAGAAACTAGACTTCTCAAATACGAGGTCTTCCTCATGATGTTTAACTCTTGTAGGACATATCACATGGTCTTCCTGTAATGAGTCCTCCTGACGAATTTCACCAACAACCTGACAAATTTCACCAACAACCAAACAATCAATGAAAATAATAATTAAATTCAAATGTTAATTTATAATTATGTCTCCTACATAAATTAGATTTATTCAACCATGAGTCCATGCTAATATTGTTTGGCTCTTGTAAGTGGAAACATTTTGTCCCTCATGATTTTACACGTGCTTCCATAACTTGGACATCCACCTACAACATGTCCTCTTGACACAATTCTTCTCATAAATTTATATTAAAAAAATTCAAATATGTTTCGTGTAGAAGTCATATTTGGAAACCATGAGAATCTTATCATAATGTTTGGATTTAAACACAGTAGCTTCCAGCCTTTATTATGGACTTATGCACATTTTCATGTCCAAGATAATTCTACCCTTGATTTGAATTTTTGAATCATCCAAACAAGTTGTGAACATCAATGCATGTGTATATTTTCACTGCATCATTTACAATAGTCCCTAAAGTGATCTCAGAATTATAACACACAATAATTTAAACACTATCAGTTGTTACTATCCCAAAGATGATGAAACATGTATACTTTATATGCATGACTATCATAATATATTGCAAGATACATTCACATTGTTTATGCAGTCATATAAAACTTTAAATACTCATGATTACACCATCATATCCTTTCATGTAACTCTGTCCAACTAACAAAGAATCTGGTAGCTAGTTAGACATGACTATCTTCCTCATGCAATTCATTTCCCTACATTCATAGCAACTCATGAAATGATCTTAGAATTGTCAATGATTATATCATTTCAACTATTAGAAAATTGCAATGAAATATATTTCACAATCATGCATTCACACAATGTATCATAACACATGTACCCACACATATGCATGCATGAACATGGATTTACTTAATCCTTTAATGCACATTCACTCAATGCAACCTTGCATTGATTCATGGATACCATAATGTCATTCCATGCATTTCACCATGATGTTTTGGACGGTCTAGCTAATAGCTCAACACAATACCCAACCATATCCCCATTCACTTGGTTAACTATATGGGTGCCTTCTTTCTTCACTTGAACACAACATCGGGAGTTCACTCACTCTCGGCTTGTTGGCAAAGAGGTTTCATCCTAGATTAACATTAATAGGGAGTTAATGGGATACTTGTGTAGCACTATAACATTACCATCTCAAACCACATTATGGTCTTACCCATGACTACCTCATATGGCATGCACTACCACAACAAGACCGTAATTCCTTACTTTCTTTGGTTATTAAATCATAACCAACTTACACACATGGAATGATATGCATTCAAAATTCTAAATAGTTATATTGTATAGGTTTCCATTCCATTACTGCCCCACACCTCCCCATACCCAGTGGAATATATCAGTCACATAAATGAATCCAATACCACATGCAACCCAAGTTATAATGATTAAAACATGGCTAAAGGGAATCTTACCCAATCCCCTTTCAGCACTTATGCAATCAACATAAACAAATTATTACCTACATGGTTTCCATCAACATTTCTCATGTTACCTTATCAATTGGCCTCTTACCAAGGATTACCCAATCCTTACACCAACCTATTGATCATAGATGTGTTGGCTCAGCTTCTCTTCACAATGTTGATGGCCACATGCAATAGCACCATCAACATCTTCAACCATCTCTGTTCATACAACCATCATCAACCACAACAATTGTCGTTAGTGGCTCATTGCATATGTAGATCTTCACTATTTTTACTAATATGCAATATTGGATGCGCAAACATCTTCTCATGCAATATGCAATATATATTAATATGGCACTAATGCATACCCATTTCATTTATCTAATCTCTTGCATTTCCAACATTTCCATTCCATAATTTATGTACATAAAACTCAGAAATTATAAATACAATAGCAAGATCATGGTTGAGGAATTATCCCTTTCCAATTCCTCATCATAGTATGGAATTCCTCTTCCACATCATAGTTTATCCAATTCATGGCCTCTCTCACAAACACACAAATCATCATTAGCTAAATTTTTCTCACCAAGTAAAAATTCAATACATATACATATGTGCAACATTTATACTTGCTACTTTCCAAGCATGCAATTCTTATGCTATAAACAAAAAGAGTTTAAGGTGAGAAATTTCTCATTTTATAAACTCTTCCTTATGGAGATTATTCTCCAATTTTTGCTACAACCATCTTATCAACCCTTTCTAGCTTTCCTTGGTCACTACCGCAGCTTCCACAGCACTATGCCCACATTAATTTACTGTTTATATTACGTTGAGAAACTATTCCCAAGTCCACTTGACCCTTATTAAATTTCCTATCACTTACCTGTGCTACAATTTATTCTACTCCAAATCCATATGGAGTCTTTTCAAGGCCCATTATATGTCATTGTGCTTCATTCAACAATGAGACTTGATTTCCTTTCTCATGGAATATTTGCCACAATTATGAGCCACACCATTGGTTCACACATGGAAATGATTCATTCCTTGATTAACATCATTTGCATGACCAATCCGCACTATCACGAGCCACACTAGTTTCCACACGCAGGAATGTCTTAGTCCTATTAGTGACAACTTCTAGGTGAATGGAATTTCCTTACCCACTCCCATTGCTTACACATAAGTTGTTGGTTCCTATCATACAACTTCTCTTGTAATGCATATACTTGGCCACATGGATGAGTCACCCATCACCCCTATAGGATACATATTATTACCTTATGGCCTGTACCATACTTTGTTGATCATTCTCTTATGAAATACAATATCTATCTCAAATAATCAAGAGCTCCCATGGCTCTTCATGGTAATTCAAATTACACATATTAATCACAATAATATTGGGATGCATTCTTATCCATTCAAAATATTTTCCCACATGTTAATAGGAATTTAAATAATACCATCCATGCAAACAAGATTATCATGCATTATGGGAACAACACAAATTAACAATTATTTGTCAAAACAATGTTACAAGCACTTTTATGTTCTGATCTATGAGACATGAAATCCTCATTCAGATTCTGATTGTGCACCATTGTTCCCCTTTGGATAAGATTCCATGCCTATATTCATGCTTCAATCTGATTTCAAATGTGGAAACTACATCATCCCCAAAATTTTGATTTTTCCAAATTCTGCACTTTTTCCTCGGCTGCAAACATCTTTTGAGCCCCACTTCAGCCACCTGCAGAAGAAAATCTAGCAAGAACTAGATCTTTATTTTCTTTCGAGATACATTAGTGCATGCAACAAGGATCACTCAACAACTTTCATATCTATGATCCAATTCCCCATACAACTTTTATAAATTATTGGTTTGACTACTTTTAACTTTTGCAAAGTTTTCTCAAACTTGGCATTTTTACCAAAATTGACCATCTCCCAACTAAGCATTTATGGAAAAAATCCGTCTAACAAAATTTGTTTTTTTAATGACAGGTTAAATGTCAAGTTCAAAAAAATTTATGGTTTCGATATCTAAGGTTACTTTTACCTCCTGCAAGCTTTTAAAAATCCCAAAAATGTGCTTTGGAATAGTTCATTTTAGCCTTCTTTCACACCCTAGTTTCACACCTCTTGGAATTTGGGTCCAAGACTCCAAAGCTAGCTACGTTACTAGTCCATGACCGCACCATAGCAATTTTGGCCCAAATTGATTTCCCATAAGGTCTCGTGACATTGATCCTTGAAAGTCACTAATTTGAAAATTTTACCAAATCGAAGCAAAATGGGATTGGGATTCTCACTGTCACTTATATGTCCTTTGTTAATGTCTTCAGAACGTTGCAGACCTCATTCGATTTCGAGGAAAAGTACTCATGTTATGACCAAAACAATTTTCGAGTTCCATTTTTATTTTTTTAAATCACCACCACCGACCCTCCTGGATCTTTCCAAGCACTACCAACCTTTCCAATAAAAAATTAGAAATCAGGATGTGCAACTAATATATAACAAGACATTTTCGACTTCTTGAACGACGACTATTATCTTTCATTACATCGTGAGTAGAAAGTCGGAAGTGAAAAAACAATCTTGACAAACCACCCCCGATTTCCCGACACCGACTGTTATCTTCCATACATCGAGAGTCAAAAGTTGGAAGTGCAAAAATGGTTCCAACAAGACCACTCTGACTATTACCTTTCGTACGTCAAGAGTCAGAAGTCAGAACCACTAAACATCAACCTTCCATGACTGTGTCGATGCTGAAATTGGCATTGGGACTTTGGTGTTCCACTTATACCTTGGGATACCACCCCGACTTGGGAATCAAAAGTTGGAACTCAATTATTTCTCTACAAAGTAGTCTCAATCCCTGACTTTCATCGGCATCACCTCGATGTCAGCGCTCCTGTGTTGGAACCATACGACGATCCTTCCATGAACATCATGTCGATAAGGACGTCAACACTTCAGCGTCGTCATCTTAACACTATCCAAATAGTAACAATAACGAACCCTAAGACCTTCTGATTCCAATATCAGAATTCAAAAGTCGTAAGATGCCCATGTTATTACCAACTTACTATGTCGATATCTTTAACGTACAGAGTCTGTTTTTTTAAGAAATGAACATCGTCGAAAAACTCTCGACAAGCTCCATGCAATGGTGTGCTCCTCTACAACATTTGAATATTTTGATCTTTGGTCATTATTTAACCCACAATTTTACCAAATATTTATCAGAACTCCCTATGCATTTCTGATTTTTTACTTGTAAGTGCAGATTCTAGCCCAAACACTCCCCAGTCCTTCAACCATTAGCTCTAATACCACTCTGTCACATCTCCACCTGTCGATCCAACCCACGGAGAGAACACGAATGATTTATAGGGTGTTGAATTTAACCCCCATGGCCATATTTATGAAATTCATAAACGTTTAATTGTATGTGCAGATACATAAATATAAACACAACGGAAAATAAATCTATCTACACACACAACATGCATATACAAACATACTCATCACATACACAACAATAATATCATGCTCAAAGATAAACACATTTTCATGCTATTCACATGCATCCAATTTAGCAATTCAAACTGGTCATCCTATGCAGTTTGACATAAATAAACAACCAATCACAATACACAAATTTGGCATATTTAGAGACAACAGTAACCACTTATCTTTTAATTGAAATTGTCCAAGAAACTGGCTATGGAAGAGCAATGTGTTACCCAACCTTAGGTATCTATCTAGGCCATATTATTTCAATTGAGAGGTCACACATGAGGATGAGGCCATATACAAGCACTGTCCAGCATGGCACATTTGTCTTCTTTGGAGAGATTGTTTGTCTGGGACTGCAAGAAGCTCCAGAGCATAGAAGCATTCAAGCAGCTCACAATGCTCAGAACACTAGAAGTCTATGACTGCCGTGAGATGCAAGTGCTTCCCAGTGTGGAGCATTTGACTTCTTTGGAGAAGCTAAATATCATTGGGCTTGGGAAGCTCAAGAACATACAAGGGTTGGGACAACTCACAAAACTTAGAGAACTAAATGTCAGTAAATGCTACGAGTTATAGGAGTTGCCAGGTGTGGAATATTTGATGTCATTGGAGATTATCAATGATTGGGAGTGTTCCCAACACTTGCGCCAACAATTAGAGGAAAGCTTTTCTGAAACCAAGAAAAAGTAGAAGAATAAAGAAAAAGAAAAAGGAGGCTTCAAATATGAAGAATAAAGAAAAAGATATAGTTGCCTAGCATTTTTGAAATTTCTATTTTTATTTTGATGTTCAGTCTTGGTTGAACTAGCCCATAAAACCAGAGGTGTCATCGTTTTGGAGATTTTATGTACGCAAATGAGAATATGAGAGTTTAGTGCCAATATAATATTATAGTGGAGAATAGCTTACAATGATCGCAATTGTAAAGGGTCTCTTGTAAATGAAGTACTAAATAAATCATGGATCCATTCAGTTGGAATAAAAAGAAATTTTTTTATTTTTTTCATAATGCAAGGTCATCCTTTATAAATGAGATTTTTTTTCATAATGCAAAGTCCTTTATTATAAATGAGATTTGAGAGGGAAGCATTGCATAAAATTTAGAATAAAATTAAGTTTATCTAAAATAACTTATTATTTACAATTTTAAAATTAAAAATAATATATGTTTTTGTATAAATATAAGTTGAAAAAACTTAAACAATAATATGTTTTAAGAACATGAGGATGGATAAAAGACTTTCATAAATGTTTAAAACTTTGGAACAAATATATTGTAAAATTTTAATATAAATTCGAAAAACTTGATCTAAAATGTTTTTAAAAATAATGTCTTGTTTTAAAACAAGAGGCTGGAAAAAAAAATTCATAAATGTTTAAGACTTACACTAATTTATAATGATATAACATTTTTATAGAGAAAAAATCTAAAATAAAAAATTTGAAAATAAAGTATTTAAATGTTTGAATGATGAAAATATAAAAATACTATTAATCTTTATCATCATTCTACAAACTTAAAAAAAAGTTAATAAGGATGCGAAATTCAAGAAAAAAAGTCTTTAGTTCAGTTAATAATTAACAAACATGAAGTGTATAGCTAAAATAAAACTATATTATTATTAAAAAAACACTATCACTTTTAACTTTGATCATTTTTCCTATTCTAACAAGGATGCACACCTTAAGAAAATAATGATAAGTGTTAAGCTAAAAAGTAACTTTCGTGAGTTGCATTAGCAAATCTAAGCTATGGTATGGACTCTTCTTAATGCTCATTGAAAAAAAGGTTCTATCATTTATAATGCAACTTCAAGAATGAAGACCCTTATTTCTTTTTAAAAAGCCCATTATATAATGATACTAGATGTATTTATAAGGATAACTGATATGGCAATTTGGTTTTGAAATTATGAAATAAAACAACCAAAGTATGGAGGGAGTTTTTATTCTAAATTCCATAGAGACAAATGTTTTAAGTAAATAACCATTAAATTTTAATTTTTTTTGTTTTTTTAAGGTTGTATCTATCATACAAGCTAAAATTAAATTCCAACTTATTAAAAAATGAATTAATTAACATGTTTCATATTTAATATCAATAACAATGATAAAGATACACACTGATTATGGGGTGGTCTATTTAAATCGTGATGGAAAACAAGTCTTAACTTACTCTTGTTGTTCGAGGAGAGCCACCACCAAACAACATGAAAGGTACGCTCTTTATGTGGGATTAGAATTCACTATGTCTCTTGGTCTCAAACAGATTATGGTTGTTGGGGACTCCTTACTTATCATCTCCCAAACCAAAACTAGTGCCTCATTAGATGATAGAATTATGGGGTGTTTGCAATCCCATATTATCTATTTGGGTAGACAAATTGACGACCTTCATTGGGTTCATGTTCGAAGCAATAATAAATAAGACAACAAATAAGCCAATTTAGCCACTTCACTTGGCAAAGGGAAACTTGTAGAAAATGGGGGCCACCAATTCCTAGAATTTAATTCATTTTTCAAATTTCAATCCTCTTCCCAAATGCATGTATTCCATTTGGTAGATGTGTTATTGTTCAAGCATGGGAAATAAAGAGGCTAGTCCTCCACTCATGGGAGAAGCCTCCCGAAGAGTTGTGATGTTTAATGCTCAAGTCTGATGTATTGATATGGTTAGATGAACTAATTCTTAGCTCCGATTTGGGATTTTTTCTTATGGGTAGGTTGGTTTGGTCGGAGCTCGGGTAGGGATTATATGTCCTGGCTTTTAGCAACTACTTGTTTGAAGGGAGATATTTTTGAATTTTTAGCACAGGAAGGTTAATGTGTTTGTTCATTGTGGTTGTCGGGTCTAGGTGTAGACAGTTTGGACCCTAGTGGGATCGCTGGCCTTTTTTTTAATGTGTGGTTTGAGTATACACCAAGCATTTCTAAAGGAAATTATGAGAAACGTAGAATTATCTTACTCGTCGATAGGTATCTGATGACGGGGTTCTTGCTACTATTCGATAGGTATATGATCGTGTTTATATTCTAGATCGTCGCTTTGATGGCTTTGAGCATGAACCTAGGGTGCAAAGCACCAAACTAGAAAAACTTTATGTTGTTGTGGAAGCTCAACAAGCCTTTTAATATGGCTCTCATTCTAAGGTGACCAAAAATGTATGTTTTTGTTCTATTCAAGAGCCTTTTGTTTCTCAAACCATGTAAAATGTGTTGATGTTCTCCATGGTTCCAGCATCGGGCAAACATTCTGTAAATCATTCTCCCAAATTGGCCATGTGTATATTGACCAATAGTTGGTACAGGATGGCCCTATCATATCCCTAATTAGTCATGTGAATTGACTATGTGTCTTGAGGCTTGGATGTTTAGCCTTTATCTAGTCATGTGGATTGACTATGAGTGTCTGAAGGCTATATTTTCCTTCTCTAAGAAGGAGTACTTTGTAACAAGAGTGATCTATTCTTAGTATAGTGAGTTGACTTGTCTATGTGATAAGGTATTTTATTCATTGTGGTATAGACAAAGTCTAATCTGATGTTGTTTTTTACATTGGCTCTAAGAAGTGTACAGAACTCCTTATAGTATGGTCAGATCAACATTAGAGCTCTATGGAATAAAGTGATCTGCATGCGAGGAGTTAGATATCAATAAGGAGAAATTTTCTATGATGAAGAAATAACCAAAGAAGTCAAGACAATCCATTGAAGAAGTCCTAGAGAAAGTGTAAGGAAAGGAAGGGAAAAATACCCAAGTAAAAAGGAGGAACTTGGCCCTAGAAAACAAAAGTACAATTCGACCTCAAGAGTGAAAATCAAGTCAACTACATAATATAAATAGAAGTGTTCTCACACTTCATTTGACACATCACATCTTCTTCTCTCCACAAGTGCACACCTCCAAGGAATGCCTAACAAAGGCATGAAGCATAATTTTTGGTAGATGTTCTTTTTTTGCATTTTGCTAGTGAGTTAATATGTAAAGGTTTTTAATAATAGCAATGTTTTTGTTGCAAATAGAGTAGCATTTTTGTCGCTTATAGTAGGAAGTAGGACATAATCTAGTTGGTGGTTCTCAAAATCTTACTTTTATGTTTTTTTGGTTGTTTTCTCAACTACTTTTTAATATAAAATTACTTCTTGTAAAAAAGATATGCATTGATTAACAATTTGTAAAATATAACTTTTATAATACTAAGACATATTTTTAATAAAAAACAAATATTTTATCATATTGAAAAAATTAAAAACATATAATTATAATCTTAATTATTTTTTAAAAACGTGAAAGACATCTTTTATACCAAATTAAATATTTTATAAATTATTTGTCGTTACATTCTTTTGTCGTGAAAACCCTCTGTAAGCTCTACGATGGAAACCCTCATGAAGCTATGTGGTGAAAACCTTTCGTAATATTTAGGGCGACTTCATTTGGGGGCTCTAAATTAGGTGCATAAGTTCTTCCCCTCTCTTTTTTTTTTAATTAATTTTTTTAGTTTAAAATTTTGGACATTATGGGGTGAAACCTTCGGTGAAAGAACCTTTGGTAAACGATGAAAATCTAAGGTGAAAACTGGCAAGCTCCTCCACATTTGTGACAAGGGAATCTTCATCATTTATTTGAAGCTCTAAATTAGATGCATACTTTCCTTCCCTTTTTTTTCTTTTTAATTTAATTTAATTTTTTTATTTTTTATCTTGTTTTCTATTTTTAGTTTTAGTTTTTTCTATATTCACTTTTACACCTTGAGTAATTCACCACATTTTCCGAAAACTGTTAAAGGAATACCTAGCACAGTTACCCTACAGAACATTTATGATTTTATGGAGTTAGTAGAGAAATGTAAGGAAGAAGGAGACGCTAAACTTTATGAATATATAGAATCCTTAGAGAAACTTAGGGAAGAAAGAGAAGCTAAACTCCAGAGAGAGTTAAAAGCCACGCTCTATAACAAATTCACATATTTTCGAGAAGAGATCCAAAAACAATTAGATGATAAGATAATAAAAAAATTGGAGAACAAGGTAGAGATAATGGAGACTAGGCTTCAAGCAATGGAAATTCAAAAAACACCCAAACAAGGAGAGGTAGATACAGCAGAAAATATTAAGTTAAAGGATACGATTAAAGATTTAGAGGAAAATTTTAACCACAACCTAACTCTAAATAATATAGAAGGTAAAATAGATATCAAACTCATTAAAGAGGAAAAGAATAAGCTCATAGCCTTAGACCATGAGTGTAATAAAAGAGCTTTACACCTCTTTTTTTTTAAAGAGGAGGAAGAAGAGGATATGTTATACATTGTCAAGAAAAAACTTCACAATAGGTTACAAATTGAAACTATCGGTCTCATAGAAGCAAACGGGTTGGAGAAATTAATTGAGAATAAATAAAGGCTAATACAGGTTAAGGTTAGCTCTACTAAACAAAAATACAACATATTCGGCAAGACATCAAGTTTAAAAGGCTCGGGGATATTTATAAATGAAGACCTCATTCCAAAGGATCGGGTTGAATTAAGAAATGAGGTCCAAAAGGTAAAAGAAGCTAGGAAAGAGAGAATGATGGGCATTAATCCGAAACATGAAAGTTGTTATTAGAGATATAAACCAAAAGGATTGAATAAATAGCAATTTGACACACTCTAGATCTTATCCTGGAAATGCCAAGGATCTCCATGGACCAAGGGCCCTAAGTTAAGTTGGATCCCGAGAAAAATTGATATTATATTATTCGTTGAAACTTGGGAAAACAAGGAGTCCAAGGTCCCTAATATAGACGGATATGTCCTATGGTCAACATGGAATAAACGTTCATGCCATAGAGGCATTGGGGCTATATATTGTTACATTAGGAAGAACATATCCCGACATGTTAGGATTTATAAGAAAGACCCTTACAACCAATTTATTTAGATAGAGATCACAAACATTAATGATGAAAAAACATACATAGCCATTTGTTATTTTTCCCCTATTAATTTCAACTTCTATAAAAAAACCAATTTAGATAAAAATTGTCCTTATGATCGTTTAGAATATGATATTTATTGTTTAAGAAAGGAAGTAAATATCCTTTTGATGGGTGACTTCAATTCTCGAAATTCCACTAACCAAGCTATTCTTTTAAGCAACTATTCTAGCCCTAATCCTTTTTGGTTAGACAAAGACCTTGAGCTAGCTAACATGTACAAAAGAAGTTTTGAAGATCTAGGTGAAAATTTACTCAGGTCTGAGTCGGTAAAATTTTGTATTGCTCAAGATCTTATCATTTGCAATGGTCTCACAAAATGGCCAAACTCTACCCAGATGACTTGTATCCATGGGCTTGGAGGTAGTGTGGTAGATTATGTATATCTGATATCCCTGTATATAACAATCTAATAGATTTCAACATCTTCAACGAGCATGAGACTGACTCTTATCATAGACCTTTGGGTGTGTGCAAGAATTTGAGGGACCTTTTAAATGCAATGGTGGAGTGAAGTCATTCACTCTTGATCCAAAAAAAGAAATCATCCCAAGGAATCCTGAACCTGCCAAGCCTAGTCCCAAGGCTGCCAATAGGCATGCCAATTATGATAGTAAACCAAATCGCACCTCCGTTTTATTTAAGAAAATCCATTTTATTCAAGCAAATTGTGCCTCTGTTTTAGTGAATAAAATCGTGCTCCCGTTTTGGAAAACCTTTTTTTTTTTAAATAGGTCGAGTCCGTCTTTTTCACCACATCGCACAGCTATTGGAGTTGGGCGGAGCAAATATCGACTGAGCGAACGTGTTTTTGGGTATGCCAAATCCATCCACCTCCACCTTTGGATCAACCTCCTGTTTGTGAGGTATTTTCCTCATTTCTTCTCATGCTTTTTTTTCTTTGTTCATTAATTTATTTGCCCTAATTTGAAAAATTAAACCAAAATAAATTAATTTATGGCCAATGGAAACAAAAACCCCAATGTGATTTGCCAATGGAAACCAAATCCCCAATTTAATCATAAAAATTAAATAATTTTGATTATTTACCAAAATTCATACCCAAAATTCACATGCCCAATAGAAACCAAAACCCCAATTAACTCATAAAAAACAAATGAATTTCTCTATTTCCATATGCATATTCACAAGCATCCTTGTGAATTCATACCAAAATTCACAAATATGCAATGTTTTTTAAGCACATTGCAAGTTTGCATAAGTAATTTACATGCCCAATGTAAACCAAAACCCCAATTAACTCATAAAAAACAAACAAACTTTACTATTTGCATATATGTATATTCGCAAGCATCATTGTGAATCCAAACCAAAATTAACAAATATGTAAAGTTTGTTAATTTTATTGCAAGCTTGCATACAACTAAAAAAAAATCAAGTAGAATTCATATATTCCCTAAAATACATAAACAAACATGGTAAATCCCTTGCCTCTATCTGAAATATTAAAGTTGGTCTTCCAAGAACATCAATAAACACCTTATAGTTTTGATGAAACTTCCTAATCCAAGTGTTAAAATAAGGTATAGAAGCTTCCCATGCTTTTAACAAATATTTCCTCTTGAACGAAGGGTACTTTTTGGTTAAGGTCAAGACAACAAAGTTCAACAATAGACTCTATGAACATGAAGATACATAGGTAGGTTGATGTTTGATTAAACATGCCAATCACATACTATCATACATGATATAATCCAGTGGAAACCTTGCAACCATAAAATCCACTATACACAACTATGCATTTAAAGTCTCTCATGGGTATATAGAAAGAGGGCATAGAACTAAATAACATCAAGTGGAATCCATACATGGCCCAAATTAAATATAAACAAAGATCTGCTAAATAGACTTTGGATTCCAAAAAACATCACGCTACAACAAATAATTACATATCTAACAAAATCATTGCCTATACTAGGATTTTATTCATCAATAGCACATTATGCCGCCTATTCTAGGGTCTAGTTGTTTCCTCTACCCGCAATCTGGGAGCTGGTCCTACAAAGGCAATATTCAGCACCTCATTGACTAGTGGTCAGGTAAGGACATTGTTAAAACTCTATTATTGTTCAATTTTTAATTTTTCCATGCCGTATATAACATATTAAAATATTCATAATATATGCAATAGTTACTCTTGCAGGAGATTGATGCCTCTCACGGGGGTGGTACTGCACCCGGTGTGGTTGTACTTGAGGCCCAAACAACCACCATTGAGGTAATATTTAAACATTTTTCATATTGTTAATACATATCATTTTGTTAATGCATGTGTTAGTCTTGATTAATTTGTTAAATTGCCTAATATTTACAATTTTTGAAGTTGCAAGAACCCCACTTAGAACGTGATGTTCGAGACGTTGATATCAACAACATAGTCCAAGGTGGAATTTATGATTACTTGAAGAATGTAAGTACATGGGTTATGACTGAATCTTGTTCAAATTATTTAAATTTCTTACTGTACACTCCTCTATAGATCGCTAATATTTATAATTTTTAAACTTGCAGATGCTATTGGCATCTAAAGAGGGGCAAGAAATTGATGGAAGCGGTCACTACCATGAAGGAGATATGTCCCAGGTAGGGTAATTATATTACAACATGTTAGTTTTTCAGTACATATTATTCCATCCATTCAACTCCATGTCTAACTATGGTAACACTTTATGACTGCAGACATCATCGCAGATCCCTGCACCGCCTCTTTGGTTTGGATCTCCCCGTAGTCCAAACGTAGATAAGGGGGTTGTTTACACCAGACGACCCTCTTCCTTGAATAGAGCGGGTGTGCATGAGGATCAACCTACGCATCCCATAGTAATGTACACACTTCCAATGGCAGTTGCTGGTTAGCTATGAATTCACTTCACAAGTATTTTTTCTTAATGTTATTTTCGCATGTTTACAGGATCAGGATGTAGAGTCATCCGTGCGATACCTTAGTGGGGTTGTTGATGTTGTGGTCAATGCTGCACCTACAATAGGGATAAGTCACACTAAGGTACGTCTACTTGAATATTTGTAATTGTACATTTCATTTGTAATGTTTATGGACATGCATGATATCTAACTATTTTATCATTTGGTGAATGTAGCCAACCCTGGTCCATTAGTGCACGCAACTGAGGTTGATGTTCAACCTACGAATCCTCTTACTACTGAAGAGTCCCATCATAATCCCCTAGAAATGGTTTTTTTGGTGAGATGTTCATTTTTTACATAATTGATTAGTACTTTCTCATTCATGTACATGTTGATAATTCTTGAGATAATTGACATTTTTTTTTATTTGCGGAGAATCATTGCAGAGAGACTCTTTGCAAGGAGCAGGACACCAGAGGAACCTATACCCCCGACGGATGCAATGAGTCTTTGTTTTATTTACAATTGAGTCATATTTTAAATTTTCAAACTTTGTTATTGATGGGTAGTACTAGTTCAATTACCTGATCAAGAAATATTGTCATAGATTTGCAGTCGCCAAAGATGCAAAGTGGTCGTAGGCAGAGGTGGCAAGCATCAGGGTCCGGGAAAAACAAGAGAAAGTTATATTTTTTATGTGTTAGTCCAGAACAAATATGTATTTTTATGTACAATCCGGAGTTAGAGTATAGGGGCGCAGTCGAGGACATATGTACTTTTGTTTTCACATGTACATCAAATATGTTTTTGATACATGTACACTAACAGGCCATAGACGGGCCTTCTATTTTTGTATTATAACTTTCATGATATAAAAAATATTTCATATCAAGGCTCTTGAGATCTTCATGGTTCAGTCTTTTAAGTGTGATTATACACATGTGGCAAAGAATGTTTCTATGTGTAATGTTCCCAATTTTTTATAGCTTTTACGATTGCATGGAGACATCGGTTATAAATTTGAGAACAATGCACAATTAGAATATTACGTAATGACAAAAATGTACATTTTAGTTGTTTTTTACCACGACCCAATTGCATATACAATGTTAAATTGTATTCACAAAGATGGAGCATACCTAATACACATAAGCACCCAACACAGCTAAGCAACTGATCCAACTAGGTGGAATACGAAAGCACCTTACCCACATAACAACCTAACAAACTTTTAAAGGATGCAAGAAGTTGACACACCTAAGTGATGCACCTGTGTGGTCTACATAGATAAAATTAGTGTTGGGCATGATGTCTTTCATCTAACGGATACATGGGATACACATCAAACCTAAAAGTATCCGACTATAATAAGGTTTATTCAAAATAACGGTTATGACTATATCCTGCACATTATGTATATCCTGTACATTATTTTATCATTTTGTTAATGTACATGGCATTTGATGAATGGCCTCGAGTAACAACTTTGAAAGAGATGAAAGTTATGTGTCATTTTATTATAGTTTAAATTGATTAGAGAAGTACTATTCTGAATCTTGTTTTATAAATTTATGTTTATGGAGTATTATTCGAAGCATTCGTAGCGTGAAGATATATATGTTAGGATATTTAGACACTTAGGAGTTAGTTAAGATCAACTTGTGTCATATATCCATTAGGTAAAAGTGTGTTTCTTCAGTATGCATTTGTAAATATTCTAATCCGGCGGTCACGATATGTTCTAGACATAGAGTGATCCAACGGCTCAACTTCTCTTAGATCATACCTACCATTGATCCGTGGCTTAACACCCAATTGTTCCATGATCTCTATTTAAAGAGTATGGAGGGTCCTTGGCTAATTGATCGATTATGAGAAGCTCATGTAACTTTCTTTCTTTTGCATAATAAATTACTCCAAGTAGTTATTTGGCTAGGGTCGTGGACTGTTTCCCTCTCGAGGGTTTTAACCACGTGACAAACATTGGTATGTTGATTTGTGATCTATTTGTGTGAAGCAGTTGCTCAAGGTTTTCAGTCTTTTGGGAGTACCCTGTGTACCTGAACATGGTATCAGAGCGTTTATGAAGAGCCGCTTTTGGTTTTGATCAAGATCTAGAACCGGTCTTGCCGAAACTTTAAAAGGGTTTCTGTATCTAGATTTTTTGTGCATTTGTGGCATGTGGGAGCTATTCCATTGCGTCCAGAGTGCCATTTCCATTAGTAATTAGTTTTTGTTTCATCAAAAATTGTTTCTGTTTGTTCCAAAAACACCCATTTCGGCAAATCTGAAGGTATAATGTTACAATGACAGATTTGTTTTTTTTAAATCTCTCATATTTTATCAATTTTATTATTAGATATTTATTGTTTTAGTCTTTGACTATTGCCTTCCCTAGCTGTGTATGCTCTTTGTCGTGCACCTTGCGCAATCGCGGCGAATCAGAAACTACAAGGAAAACAAAATTTCATTGTCTTCTCGGCTATGTATGCTCTTTGCTGTGCACCTTGTGTGATCACGGCAAATCAGAAACAATGAAAAAACTTGAAAACGTAGACTTTCCAGGTAAGATAACCAAGATCTAACCCCATTGTGTGGAAAAAGTTTTTTTTTGCTTTTGTTTTTCATTTTTTTTTGTGATTTGCAGAAGAAGAAAAAAATGGCAAGCACGGAGAACGAGAGAGAAGAGTAAAAGAAACAAAAAAACCCTTCCTCTTTCCATTCTTTTATGTACATTTTAAACTTAGCTCACTTGGACCAAAGTTGCTTTATTCCTTAATAGGTCTTGAGTTCAAGTCTTATTAAGCTACTTTTTAGTGCATGCAATTTCTATTTTCAAGTTACTTTATTGTAAAAGTGCATCTCACATAAATAAAATAAAATAAAAAGTGAGTCACTTAAGTCTTTTAATTTATTCCCGCACTATTTAAAAGTAACATTATTGTAAAAGTGAACATCACTTATTTTACAAAAGTGATTCACTTAAAAACAACTTTATTGTAAAGTGATTGTCAAAAGTTGATCTTGGGAAGAGGGGGGTTCTTTTTTTAGTTGGTCAAGTTAATATCTGCCACGTCACTATTGGGGACATCTTCAACATTTTCTTTGATTATGCATAACTTCATCATCCAGAATCAGTTTTCAGTTTTGTTTTTTTTTAAACCGCATATTTTTCCGAGCTCTTTGCATCAAGACAGTTAGTTTCTGTTCTTTCAACCATTGATTTACAGTATGGCCGCCCATTGTGATATTATACTTACAAGTTATAACTATTTCTCATGAAAATCTCGTATGGAGGATGTTCTATGAAGTAGGGGACTTTTCAGGATAACCTCACAAAAAGAAACAGAACACACTGATAATGATAAGAAAATTAAATGGGAAAATAGATGTGATAAAGCTCGTGGATTGATTGGGATGTCAATCTCTACTGATTTGCGATTCCACATATCTGGAATTGATGAACCTGATCAAGCTTGGGAAAAGTTGGAATCTGTGTTTGGTAAACACAATGAAATTCAAGGTCATCAACTTGAGAATGAGTTAATTTCCTTGAATCCAAATGATTTTTCATGCATTCAAGACTATTTATCTAAGTATAAAACTCTTAAACTCTTATGTGCAAAATGCAAGATTAAGAAAGAAGACAAATAATGTATTTATCATATTCTTTCCAAACTTGGACCTGCATAATTTGTTTTTGTATCTACATTCTACTCCATGAAATAATCCTTGACTGCAGCTAGCTATCAAGAGCCTAGTCTTGAATCATTTGTGGCTCCTTAATTAGAAATCAAGCAAAGCTCATTCATCTTGGAATAATTAACAATGCAGATACATCTGGGAAAGCCTTATTGTCCCAATAGAAAGAAAAGTCCAAGCCTCCCAAGAAACATAATTTTCGCAATAATAAGCCAAACAATAAGGGTCTCAAACCCTCTTAGTCAGCTCCTTCTTTAAAAAATGACAAAGGATCCTAGCCAAAAGGAAAAAAGACTGAGCATCATTGCAATTTTTGTGGGAAATATAATCATGATGAATCTAAGTGTTTCAAGAAGTGGCAGCCTTGGAAGCAGCAACGAAGAAGCACCACATCAGCCTAGATTTGTCTTCAGAATCTACCTCTCATGGACATGCACTTTGTGCTTCTGGTTACTCTTATACTGCATCTTCTTCTTCTACTTCAATTGAATGGCTCATTGACTTTGGAGCATCTTATCATATGGCTAAGGATCAAGCCATCTTTTCTACTATGCATGAATGTAACACCAAGCAAATATTTGTTGGTGATGATAGATCTCTAAGTGTTATAGGATATGGAACAGTTCCAGTATAAAATGGTCATTTCAGTGATGTACTATGTGTTCCAAAAATTTCCTGCAATTTGTTATCAGTCTATCAAATTACTCATTCGGGTGAAGGTAAAACGATGATGTTTACACCTCATGAAGTTGTAATCAAGGATTTTAAAAATCCTAAAAATGTCCTTGCTACTGGAACTGTTGATGATATTACCAGGTTGTACAAATTTAACAACTTTGGGTCGTCACCTTTTCCTTTAGTTTTTGTTGCTCATAGTGATAGCTTGAGCAAACTTTGGCATGAGCGATTTGGTCACTTCAATTATCACTCATTGCAACAACTATGTAAAGACAATATGGTGACTAGTATTTCAATGGTATCTTGCAAGGATGGTGTTTGTTCCGGTTGTGTACTCAGAAAACATCATCAAGACAGTTTTGACAAACGTGCCTCTTGGCATGCCTTGGTTCCCTTGGAGCTTGTGCATAGTGAGTTGTGTGGCCCTCTTCCATTTGAATCCTTTTCTGGTCTCAAATATTTCTTAACTTTTATTGATGACTACTCCAAACGCACTTGGGTTTACTTCCTAAAACTTAAGAGCGAAGTATTTAACATTTTTTTGTCCTACAAGGCCCTTGTTGATAAACAATCTGGTCATCAAATTATTAAGTTAAGATCTGACAATGGAGGAGAATATGTTAACAACAAGTTCATTACTTTCTACACTGAACAAGGAATCCAACAACAACACACTGTTCCATATACACCACAACAAAATGGTGTAGCTGAACGGAAGAATCGCACTTTAAAAGAAATGGCTAATTGTATGATCCAATCTAAGGGACTAAGTATTCAATATTGGGCTGAGGCCATAAATTGTGCAAACTACATAGTTAATCGCACACCCACTAAAGTTTTACAAGGTATAACACCGGAAGAAACATGGAGTAAAATTAAACCAGATGTAAGTCACTTTCGTGTGTTTGGTTGTGAAGCATGGGCTCACATTCCGAATGAAAAACAGAAAGCATTACAGCCTAAAAGTGAAAAGTGCATATTTGTTGGATATTCAGGAGATGTAAAAGGTTATAGACTTCTTCAGCCACATTCTCATGATATAATCATTAGAAGAGATGTTAAATTTGATGAAAATATCTTGGCCTGCGAGCCTAACTTGGCGGGTGTGCCATCTTTGGCCTGCGAGCCTGATTCGGCGATTGTGCCTTCTTATTCTTCTTCCAACTTCCTTGACAGGTTTCCAACTCTAGTTTCTGATGATGAGAGTGAGGATGAAAATCCACCTCTGCCTACTCATGTTCCTCCAATTGCACCAGCACCAATGCTTCCTCGATGGGTCCGTTCAACATGTGGAGTAGTTGGTGATCTTGTTGGTGATCCTATAGATCAACGTCGAACATGTTCTCAGTTTCAGCGAGCCTCTTCTCTTTTGGCTCAAGTTTCTGAGAATCATGATCTAGAAACTTTTGCAGAAGCTTCAGGAAATCCAGATTGGGATGCAGCTATGGATGAATAATATCATTCCTTAATGACAAACGATACTTGGGATCTTGTTCCTCTTCCAAAAGGAAGAAAACTTGTCAAATGTAAATGGGTCTACAGAACTAAGTATGCATCAGATGGAAGTGTTGAAAGACTTAAGGCAAGGTTAGTTGCCTAAGGTTTTTCCTAAGTTGAAGGGATTGACTACAATGAAACCTTTGCTCCTGTCACAAAAATGAATTCCATCCGCCTTGTTCTTTCCCTTGCAGCCTTACATAACTGGGAAGTCCATCAAATGGATGTCAAGTCTGCCTTTTTACATGGTGATTTACAGGAGGAAATTTACATGGAACAACCTCCTGGATATGTTCAGGATAACTCTAGCCTTGCCTGTCTCCTTAAGAAATCCTTATATGGCCTTAAGCAAGCTCCTAGAGCTTGGTATGCCAAAATGGATAACTTTCTCCTTGACACTGGTTTTTCTAGATTCCATTCTGACCCCAATGTCTATACCAAGAAACTAGGAAACCATCTCATCATACTTGTTCTTTATGTTGATGATCTTATCCTTACTGGTAGTGACCCTAAACTTATAACCCATGTGAAATCCAGTCTTAAGCAAAATTTTGAAATGTCAGAATTAGGTCATTTGCATTATTTTCTTGGTCTCCAAGTATTGCAAACCAAAGAATGAATCTTTCACATGCTTGTGACCTTCTTAGTCACTTCCACATGGAAGATTGTAAACCAGACCCTTCTCCCTTCTAGTCTGGAGTCAAACTTTCTGCCACTTGTACTTCCCTTGAAGTAGATGCCACCTTGTATCGTCAGCTTGTTGGTATTATTTTATACTTTACTCATTCCCGTCCTGACCTTTCCTTTGACGTTGGTTGTGTTTCCCATTATATGCAAACTCCTCATGAAAGTCACTTGAAAGCAGCAAAAAGAAAACTTCGATATATTCGAGGTACAATTCAGTTTGGGATTCATTACAATACAGGGGGAAACCTGTGTTGGTTGGTTTCATTGATTCATATTGGGCCGACGATCCTGATGATCGAAATTCTACTACAGGTTATGTTTTTCGTCTAGGATCTGGACCTGTCGCTTGGGCTTGTAAGAAACAACAAGCTCTTGCTCTTTCTTTAGCAGAAGCAGAATATCGAGCCACAGTTAATGCTAGTTAAGAAGCTTTATGGCTTCGACAAATTCTTTCAGAGTTTGGATTCAAGCAGCAACAGCCTACTCCACTTTGGTGCGACAATCAAAGTGCCATCAATCTTGCCAAAGATACAGTTCTACATCAATGCAGCAAACACATTGAGTTACACATGCACTTCATTAGAAATCTTATTCATGATCGTGTTATTGAAGTGCTCTATTGCCTTACAGATGATCAAGTTGCAGACATCTTCACCAAGTCTCTTACAGAAGCAAAGTTTTCTAAACTTTAGTCTCTGTTAGGAGTTCAGGAATGTGTCCTTAAGGGGGGATAGGCTCTAATGCCTCCTTCCTTCTCCTAATAGTGTCACTTTTGTAAATCCTTCAATCCTATCCCAAGTTGTTCTTAAGGGGGGATGTTAGGATATTTAGACACTCAGGAGTTAGTTAAGATCAACTTGTGTAATATATCTGTTAGGTAAAAGTGTGTTTCTTTAGTATGCATTAGTATGCATTTGTAAATATTCTAATCCGACGGTCACAATATGTTCTAGACATAGAGTGATCTGATGGTTCAACTTCTCTTAGATCATACCTACCATTGATCCGTGGCTTAACACCCTATTGGTCCATGATCTCCATTTAAAGAGCATGGAGGGTCCTTGGCTAGTTGATCGATTATGATACGCTCATGTAACTTTCTTTCTTTTGCATAATAAATTGCTCCAAGCAGCTATTTGGCTGGGGTCATGGACTGTTTCCCTCTCGAGGGTTTTAACCACGTGACAAACATCGGTGTGTTGATCTGTGATCTATTTGTGTGAAGCGGTTGCTCAAGGTGTTTGATATTTTGGGAGTACCCTATGTACCCAAACAATATGTATTTTGTAATAATGGCGTAATAGGTTGGCCACTTGTTTCTAAACATAAACATGTCCCATTACATGGTTACTGACGTAATGGCATTGTCTCCTCCAGCATTTCATTGTACAAATGCTCACATCTCTTAGATGACCTAGCTAAATTAATATGGGAAACAACCTTCTTTTGAGTTTCCAATCCCATGAATGATATGAGATCCTAAGATCAATTCACCTCCACATAGAGATTGACAACTCCTTTCGCCTTGATTAAAACAAAAACTATGAATATTTCTTGCTTGACAATGATGGGAAATAAGTCAAGTTCAACACCTCACAATAGGTAACATAATTCTTGATAGCTGCACATGGAATAATAGTTTGAAATAAGTATTTTTTCAAGGGGAAGATCTACAATCACCTTCAAGCTGACCTCTATGTGCAAAAATTTCACATTCACTTACTGAGCAAAACCCTAGTTTCCAAAATTTAAAAAAAAAATAATCCCTTGTCCATGGACCCCGAGTAGAGGACCACTCTAGCACTATCTTGATGTCCTGAATCCAATAGAGCCGATGGTTTGTCGATCCGAGCAACGGTCATTATTCTATGCCACGTTGAATCCCACCTCCTACAGGATTTTAGGGACACCAGTTGAATCCCTAACCGGGGCATATAATGGAAATTGTGCATCAAAAAGGGCTTTCAGTGGGTTGTGCAAGTGTTTTAAAGCATGTTCCATGTGGGAACGCTAGCCACATATTCACGATCAAGCAATATGGGAAGTTGACCCCCATGTGCAAAAATTTCACATTCACTTACTAAGCAAAACCCTATTTTCCAAAATTGACCAAAAAATGATCCCTTGTCCATGGACCCAGATTAGAGGGCCTCCCGTAGCACTATCCCAATGTC
The DNA here is from genome assembly GCA_001517045.1 of Pseudotsuga menziesii. NCBI lineage: Eukaryota > Viridiplantae > Streptophyta > Pinopsida > Pinales > Pinaceae > Pseudotsuga > Pseudotsuga menziesii. Next base: position 27,895 of record LPNX010149716.1, read on the forward strand.
CTGAATCAAACGGTGCTGACGGTTCGTCGATCCAAGCAACAGTCATCAATCTATGGCACGTTGAATCCCACCTCCTACAGGCTTTCAAGGACACCTGTTGAATCCCTAACTAGGGCATAGAATGGAAATCGTGCATCAAAAAGGGCTTATGGTGGGTTGTGAAAGCATTTTTAGGAAGGTTCCATGTGGGAACTCTAGCCACATGTGCATAGTCGAGGAATTTGCAAAGACGACCCCTATGTGCAAAAATTGGACATTCACTTACTAAGCAAAACCCTAGTTTCCAAAATTGATCGAAAAAATGATCCCTTGTCCATGGACCCAGATTAGAGGGCCACCCTAGCACTATCTCGATGTCCTGATTCCAACAAACCCGACGGTTCATTAATCCAAGCAATGTTCATCATTCTATGGCACGTTGAATCCCACCTTCTACAGGCTTTCAAGGACACATGTTGAATCCATACCCGGGGCATAGAATGGAAACCGTGCATCAAAAAGGGCTTCTGGTGGGTCATCCAAGTGTGTTTAGGCAAGTTCCATGTGGAAACGCTAGCCACATCTTCATGGTCGAGCAATATGTGATTTTGAGCCCCATGTTCAAAAATTTCACATTCACTTATTGAGCAAAACCCTAGTTTCTAAAATTGACCAAAAAATGGTCTCTTGTCCATGGAACCAAATTAGAGGGCCTCCCGTAGCACTATCTCGATGTCTTGAATCCAACGGAGTCGATGGTTCGTCAATCCAAGCAACAGTCATCAATCTATGGCACGTTGAATCCCACCTCTTATAGGCTTTCAGGGACACCTATTGAATCCCTAACCGGGGCATAGAATGGAAACTGTGCATCAAAAAGGGCTTCCGGTGGGTTGTTCAAGTGTGTTTAGGAATTTTCCATGTGGGAACATTAGCCACATGTTCACAGTCGATGAATTTGCAAAGTCGACTCCTATGTGCAGAAATTGGACATTCACTTACTAAACAAAACCCTAGTTTCCAAAATTGATCGAAAAAATGATCCCTTGTCCATGGACCCAGATTAGAGGGCCACCCTAGCACTATCCCAAGCTTCTAAATCCAATAGAGCCAATGGTTCGTTGATCCGAGAAACGGTCATTATTCTATGGCACATTGAATCCCACCTCCTACAGGCTTTCAAGGACACCTGTTGAATCCCTAACCGGGGCATAGAATGGAAACCATGCATCAAAAATGGATTTTGGTGGGTTGTGCAAGGGTTTTTAGGCAGGTTCCATGTGGGAACTCTAGCCACACATTCACGGTCGAGGAATTTGCAAAGCCAACCCCTATGTGCAGAAATTGGACATTCACTTACTAAGCAAAAACCTAGTTTACAAAATTGATCGAAAAAATGATCCCTTATCGATTGACCCAGATTAGAGGCCCACCCTAGCACTACCCTGATGTCTTGAATCCAATGGAGCCGACGGTTCGTCGATCTGAGCAATGGTCATCATTTTATGGCACGTTGAATCCCACCTCCTACAAGCTTTCAGGGGCACCTATTGAATCCCTACCCGAGGCATAGAATGGAAACCATGCATCAAAAAGGGCTTACGGTGGGTCGTGCAAGTGTGTTTAGGCATGTTCCATGTGGCAACGCTAGCCACATGTTCACGGTCGAGCAATATGCGAATTTGACCCCCATGTCCAAAAAGTTCACATTCACTTATTGAGCAAAATCCTAGTTTCTAAAATTGACCAAAAAAATGATCTCTTGTCCATGGAACCAGATTAAATGGCCTGTCGTAGCACCATCCCGATGTTCTAAATCCAATAGAGCCTACGGTTCGTCGATCCTAGCAACGGTCATCAATCTATGGCACGTTAAGTCCCACCTCCTACAAGCTTTCAAGGACACCTGTTGAATCCCTAACTGGGGCATAGAATGGAAATCGTACATCAAAAAGGGCTTTTAGTGGGTCGTGCAAGCGTGTTTAGGCAGGTTCCATGCTATCCACATGTTCATGGTTGAGGAATATTCAAATCCAACCCCTATGTGTATAAATTGGACATTCACTTACTAAGAAAAACCCTAGTTTCCAAAACTGACTGAAAAAATGATCCCTTGTCCATGGACCCAAATTAGTGGGCCACCCTAGCACTATCCCAATGTCTTGAATCCAAGGGATCTGACGGTTCATCAATCCGAGCAATGGTCATCATTCTATGGCAGTTGAATCCCACCTCCTTTAGGATTTCAGGGACACCTGTTGAATCCCTACCCGGGGCATAGAATGAAAACTGTGCATCAAAAAGGGCTTCTGGTGGTTCGTGTAAATGTGTTTAGGCAGGTTCCATGTGGAAACACTAGCCACATGTTCATGGTCGAGCAATATGCAAATTTGACCTTCATGTGCAAAAATTTCACATTCACTTATTGAGCAAAACCCTAGTTTCTAAAATTGACCAAAAGAATGGTCTCTTATCCATGGAACCAGATTAGAGGGCCTCCCATAACACTATCCCGATGTCTTAAATCCAATGGAGCTGATAGTTCATCGATCCGAGCAACGACCATCATTCTATCGCACATTGAATCCCACCTCCTATAGGCTTTCAGGGACACCTGTTGAATCCCTACTCGGGGCATAGAATGGAAACCGTGCATCAAAATGGGCTTCTGGTGGGTCGTGCAAGCATGTTTAGGGATTCCCGTGGAGAAACAAATTATTGGAGTGAATGAGATAATTATCGGATTCAAGGAGATGTCCTTATAGGATCAACTTCGTGATTCAAGGCAAATTCAATAGACATATCCCTGATAGAGTGGTAGATAATGGTCTTGGGCTATAAGGCATGAGTCATGTAAGTATCAATATAATACAACAAATCCATTGTATAAGTCTATTGAATTTATCAATCTATCAAGCACTCAATGTATCAAACTCTAAATAATCAATGAGACCATGAAACCAAAATATTTGACTACCACATACCTGACTACCTACCTATGGTCATTCGACTAGACCATCGGGATCACCTCCAATAGCAACGGTATCCTTAGCCTCTCGTGCTCGGAGTAAGGAAACAAGTATCATGACTTTGATGAGTTTTTGTTTGGCATTGTTTGTAGCTGGAGGTTTGTGCCAATAACTAATTTTGTATAATGGTATACAATTTGACCTGGTCTATAATATTCAAATACATAACCTTTTTTCTTTCGTGCGTGGGAAACTTGTGTCAAATATTCTCCTTTTATAACCATCGACCCAATTGGAAAATCATTGCCCTCGGAGTCGCTTAATGAGGTCTTCTTCCCATCCAAGAAATGTGCCAGCCAGTAGTCAGTGTGCCATTCATTGTCTCTCATGGAAACCACTGCGTATATGTGCCCTGCATAAAATAAAGTGCAAACCCAGGAGTCAGCTAACTAAACACAACTAGTTGTCAAACATTTCAAAGTTATCAAAATAATAGTCGAACCTGGTTGTATGAGATCTGAAATGTGGTCATAGTCATGTGAAATACTCAACTGGCCCTCCTCCAACTGGGATAATTTTGCAGTTATTTGTAGATCAATGAGGAGTGATACACGATCCCAGCTATCAACCCAATCTGTGGATTCACAGTTGTCCCATTCACCACTGCTACATGGATAACAAAAACAAGAGAGTTTTCTTGTCTACATTTCAACTATAGCATTGTCTGAAATCCTAACTGAATGGAATGCATGGGTTCCTTGGATGGTCTTGCACTCATATAGGTGTGATCGATCTACATTGACCACCTCCCAAAAATATCTATGTACATGTGATTTTTTAGATGGTTGGTCTTCTTGCCTTCTAGCTCCCTGCCCCATCACTGAAGAACACCATGCAACAATGGTCTTTGCATCTTGGATGAGCAAAATAGTTGTGAATTTCATCTCTTGCCTACATAATGCAGTCTTGATGCATGCACCTGCTCCATCATGTTCCCCTTTTCTGTGTCCAGTCTCAAAATAGTTCCAAATATGTGGCACCTTGTGCCTCTTGTGGAGAATACACAACCATTGGAAGACATGGGAATTTTTGAATTGCCCCACACAACCATCAAACCAAATCCAATGTTGTTCCATCTGTATATTGTTATTCTCCAAGTGTTTGTAGAACAATTGAAAGTTGTGTTGTACAAAAGCCAAGTCATGACACATGTCATCACTTATGTAAAAGTGATACTCCTTCAATATAACCTTGTTCTCTTCAGTACTATCTGCCCCATGTCTATAGGTGATATGGACCATTATGCTGACCTGATCTGAGGGATAATATTGACTCTGAATCTCGTTCTGTGGTTGAAGAGTGTAGTTTTCAGAAAAATCGACTACTGATAATATAGTTCCAATAGGAAATGTATCCTTGCACGCTCTAAACTGCTCATCCTGCCAATGAGTCACATGTACATGCTTTACATACGGTTGTGTCTTTTCAAATAATTCCTCCATGAAGTTGCATACCAATACTTGGTAGAGCTACAATAAAGATGTACATATCAATAGGTTGTTACAAATATGGAGTAGAAATATATGAAGGAAAAAATACGATTCAGGAACTCGTTGCTAACCTGAGAGGTGACCAATTGCATTTTTTTCCTTTCATTCCCTCCACTGATATCATACGTGACATATTTCAATGACTGCAAGTTCACTTCATGTCTCCCAAGTTCATGCTCATCAGTGACATGTATGCATTTGTCCAAAAATGCCATTCCACCACACCTTGGGCATGTCCCATCTACGCAAGGCCTTTGATAAAATGTGCAACCTTCTGTCCTTATACACAAGATGTTATGGATAAACTCTCTAGATGATATCGGTGGCAATGTAGTTGAGCATTCCTGCACAAGAGTGTTATGCAAAACACACAATTTATGTATATATGTGTCATAATAATAAGCATACTCAATGTGATATCGACAACAACATGTGTTATGAGTAGTGTTTATTTTAACATACAATGGTTTGCATTTCTGGAAGGATCTTTGGCCCAAGTTAAGTTCATTATGTTCATACCTAAATCTCTCATATAATTTTGTTTGTGTCATGTCAAGAAAATGTTTAATGTGGGGCTCATGATCCCTTGAACCCATTCTCAATTTTAGTACATTTTTTTGGTTGGATGAAGGTCTACTATTGTCATGCCAAAACTCTTGCACCAGTCCCTTTACCGCATCAATGAGCTTCATATCGGAGCATGGCAACCTGCCAATTAAGGACCAAACATTCGTTTCACTAGAGTCAAGTTGTTCTCTTCTAGAACAATACCTACGTAGTGCTTTGATATCCAATCCTACAAGTTTGGATGTAGGCTTAAGAAGGCAAAGGGCCCTGGTGCTTTTGTTCATGATTGATTGTGACAACAAACGACGAGTTGCATTGCGATCCTTTGAACGATATTTCTTTCCAATATTACTAAATGCATCTACCAAACTTCTGACAACATAAGAACTTGGTTCATAACTATTTATCACCTTTATCCTTAAGTTTTTCCTAACAACAGTCATAGACCTAGATTTTAACAACGATATAAATAATCTACATTTATCTCCATCACATTTAGAATCAAAATAGTTGACAAGTATCTGTTGAGCTTGATATGCAATACTACGTTTAGACAACGTACCTTCTAGCGAACCAATGAGACTTTCATAGATTTGTATACATTTTGGAGTTCTTCAATGTGAAGTTGCTAATGAAGGTAGGGAGGTTGGAATTGCACCCTGTACCATATCGCCCAGTCGGTCTGGCGTTTGAACATGAGCTTCATGTCCTTCCATGTCTTCTTGATGGTTATACGGTGGCAATTGGAAATCCTCTTGGGTGGTCTGAACAACATTGTCTTCTTCGAGCATAAATTCGCCATTCAATATCTCTCTAACTTCGTCACTTGTGTACCCACATTCAGTTAAATCTACAAAGGTTTCAGGTGGCCTTGATGTGCACCTACGTTTTACTCCTTGATCAGTGCCATGCCGTGCTCGTTCTTCTACTGATATGGTGATCGAAGGCCCCTCGAGCAAATGCTTTTGTCTTTCTTGATGTGGATTGGTAGGAAGAACTGTGGCATCCTCAACAACCAGAATTGGTTGAGTGTCCACAGAGCGTCTTCGATTGGTCATGTCATTTCTTTTCTTCTCTCTAATTTATTCAAGGATTTCATTGGGTATCCGCTTCCTTGCTGATTTTCTTGCTCGATTGCGTGAGTTTCCCATGACCACAATGATCAATAATATATATGGTTTCCTTTGCTAGCTCCTCAATGGGAAACTACCCAAGATTGGTTCCTTTCTTGCTCAATTGTGTCTAGATACTCAATATAGGGGGGAGATTGGGAAGAATGTTGCCTTTGCTAGCTCCTCAATTCCAAGAAAAACAATGGTAGAGATGCTCTATGGTGCTCCTCAATGGGAAACTCCCCAAGCTTGGTTTCTTTCTTGCGCAATTGTGTCTACATACTCTTGAGCTAGGGGGAAGATCGGGAAGAATACATTGCCTTTGCTAGCTCCTCAATTGCAAGAAAAGAAATGGTACAGAGGTTGTATGGTGCTCCTCAATGGGAAATTCTCCAAGCTAGGTTTCTTTCTTGCTCAATTGTGTCTACATACTCCACCACAATGACCAAGTTAATGTTGCCTTTTCTAGCTCCTCAATTGCAAGAAAAAAAATGGTGGAGATGCTCTATGTGGCTCCTTGCTCAATTCATTCTTTATTTCTTGCTCCTCAATGTATACCATGCTCCAAGCAATACTTAGAAACTTGTGGTGGAGATGCTTAATTCATAAAACAATTTTGTGTGAAAATATGGTGAAGAAGATAATGTTCATGCACTGTCGGTAACCTGAATTTACGCGCGGACTATCAAACCTGTGAAAATGTGTTAGAGTGTTTCTCAGACAACGACTGCTACTGTTTATACTGAGAATAAACGTGCACACGTTATTGTTAACTAAAATGGGGGCGCATTTTGGATACATAAAATGTGTGCACGTTTTACTCTAATAGAATTTTGGAGCATTTAAGAAGGTAGTTGCACGACTAAGGGATCATTCAAGGTTTAGGGGGAATTAAGAAGCACTCCCTTAGTCTTTGCGCCTTAACATCCCCCCTTTATTCAACCTAACTATATTGTTTTACAACTCTAGGGATGTGTAATAAGGGGATACATGGGGATATGTGTGAGAGAGAGAGAGAGATAGGTTAGGGGGTGTTAGTGGTAATGGGAGACATACAAATGTGTGTTTGTGTGTCAGAGAGATAGATTAAGGGGTACTAGTGGTAAGGTCTGACATAGGGATTTGTGTGTGTGTGTGTGTGTGTGCCAAAGAGATAGGGTAGGGGGTGCTAGTGGTAAGGTCTAACATAGGGATTTGCATTAGAGGAAATTTCAACTCAAAATGGGCCTTTTAACTTTTATTCAAATTCCATGTCATCATGTGTTAGCCAATGAAATTGCTTTAAATTTGAAATACTGTATAGGTCTCAAACACTTTTTTAATATAAATTTGGGGATAGGTCTCATTAAAAAAACTACTTTTTTGTTTGTATTTTTGACATATCTCCCTGTGTTTTTACTCAAATTTCGATCGGGAGAGCTCGTTGGATGCGGAATTAAATTCCGCATCCAACGAGTACCCATTCGGCATACTTTTGACGAACCCCGCTACCCCAAAAACAAGAAATACCTGAAAAAATGGAATGATGACATCATCATTCCGTTTTTCAGGTATTTCTTGTTTTTGGGGTAGCGGGGTCCGTCAAAAGTATGCCGAGTGGGTATTCGTTGATTCCGCATCCAACGAGCTCTCCCGATCGAAATTTGAGTAAAAACACAGGGAGATATGTCAAAAA
>LPNX010149716.1:38607-135772 GCA_001517045.1 Pseudotsuga menziesii
CATTGTAGTATTTAAAAATGTGCTCCTATTTTGCTTCAATAAAACACGCTCCCATTTTGTTTAAATTCAAAAATGTATTCCCTCCAAATGATAAGGTCGAGCCTCCACCCATGATTTCATGGAATTCTTATGCCTATGTGTCTGCTTCGTACTTTGCTTCGGATTCAATATGCCTATGCCTTGGAGTATGATAAACAATGGCTAATTCAACATTATATCCAAATTTTCAATATGGTCGTGTTTAGCCATTCGTCTGATTATGCTGCACACCTTCATTTTTTATGAGATTTTAGAAACATATATGGTTTTTTTTAAGATTCCAAATATGTAAATTTTAACAATAATACATAATTTTTTCTATCTTTTTCTTATGTATCTTCTGTCATCACTCCTCAACTCAAAAAACACATTGTTAGTGTTTCATCCATATCTCTTTTGTTTCTCAACCATTTAAAAAAAATTGTATGGTGCATTAAATAACACTAACCTCTACATGCTATAAAAAACCCATTTCCAAATAATTGCATTAAGACATTCAAACACTGCACCCACAATTGACGTACCGTTTTCAAGGTTTGATCTCTTAGACAATTAAAAAAAATTAAAAATATTATTTTTATTATTGGAAAAATAGTCATGCACTAGTACTATATGTTCTATATCTATATGTATACCGGTTTTCGTAAGTTTATTCCATCATTTAGTCACTCAGACGTTGCACCCACAAAAACATGTACCTTATAATTTGTCCCAAAAATAAAAAGTGCCTGTTAAAAAATATATAAATTTAGATAGTTAACAGAATTTTCAATAGAAAAAAATTATATATTTGGAAAGGTCATTCAATTTCCTACATTTCTTGTTTTTTACTCATCGCAAGATTCATTGTGTAAGTTTCTCAAAATATCCATGCAAGTTGATGGATGTCTGTTTTTTCAGTTTTCTATTGCATCTAATGCGCCAAAAGAGACCCTCAATTTTGTGCACTCACAACTTTAATTATAACTCTCAATATTGCCATGCATAGTGATCCCAAGGAGGAAAATTGTCACTGCCAAAATCACCTGATCTTCAATAAAAATAAAGCTGACATTATTCTCCATAATCTAAAAAATTGACGGGTTCCTTTATCTAGCATGGAGAATATACAAAATATCTACCATTATTTTGCTACAACCCTCTCATCATCCATTAACAAGTTATGTATTGATGTCTCAACTAAATCGAGCAATAGTAGAACCAACCCTTAGTATGATAAAGAGTGTAAAGATGCGGGAAAAGAAATTAAGCAAGCTACTACAGATTCAATAAAAATGGACAAGATAAATCACTACAAAGCCTTAATTAAAAGAAAAAAAGGACAGTATCTAAGTGAAAGGCAAGAGAATCTCCTACATCTCTCCAAGTTGGCTCCTAAGAAATTTTGGAGGAAAATTCTAACTCGCAAAACAAAACAAGACAATAAAATTTCTTTAAAAGATTGGAATTTCTATCTTAAAACTCTATATGAATCCCTGGATGTTAGAGATAACATTCAAACCCTTCTTACAATTAAAGAAGTTTTCTCGCTAGAAGACATAGATTTCGGGGTTAAGCACTTATCAAATGGAAAAGCCAAATACATTGAAGGCTACCAAGCAGAAATCTTAAAAATTGGAGGGCGTGTCCTCATCCTGCATATCCACAAACTCTTTAATCTAGCTGTCAAGAAAGGGTTTCCTACACCTTGGACTCAAAGCCTCGTTATTCCTATTGTCAAAAGTGGCGATAAAAATGACCCCTCTAATTATCAAACTATTATGATTAGCCCTCTCTTAGATAAGTTATATGGTATTATCTTAGAAAAGAACATCAATGGATGGCTAGAAATGGAAGGTAATCGAGATAAAGCGAAAGCAGGTTTCAGAAAAAAAAATCATTCAACCACGGACCACCTCCTTACACTTAGGATCATTGCAGAGGAATGTCGTAATAATAAGTCTAACCTATTTTGTTGCTTTGTGGATTTTAGCAAATATTTTGATACATTGCCTAGAAATAACCCGTGGAATAGGCTAGAGGAGCTTAAGGTTCCTTTTGAGTTGAGAGTTGTCGCGATAAGGTTATACAAAAAGGTCACTGCCAAGTTTAAGAATAATGAGGGGTGGACAACATATATAAATTGTAATATTAGATTTAAACAAGGTTTCCTTGCAATAACCCAAAAATTCGTAAAAATTTTAAAATTTTCAAGTGACATAAAATGTCTAAAGTCGCAGCTAAGTACCTACTAATGGTTAGCGAAAAATGAAATGGTTTATTAAAGAACGTTGGATCGCTTCTTTATAAGAACCTGTAAACTAAAAGGTGTAATCTTAAAAACTTGTGTTAGTGCTATTAATGACTTAACAACTGCAATTCTATCGGAGTTAGAAAAGGACTTGCATTTTTTGCTGCTGCTAGATATACTGATGTTTATTTATTTGTCAAGTAGGTAAGAATTCTTGTGTGTGATCGAGGCTCACTTAGCGTTCAACTAACTCAATTGGAATGCTGGTTCCTTACAGGTTTAGCAGGTAAGCATATGATCCAGTAGGGTGCTATCTAAATTCAAGTCGAGAAGCTACTTCCCTAGCATGATTAAGATGCTAGTCTTAGAAAATGTTTTAATATGTTGCTTATCTTCAAGGAGGTAATGTGAATCTTTATCTGTCGTTACAACTCCATAGTTTGTATTTATAACTAACTCCATAAGACATTTACCAACTACATAAACATGGGTTAAAACTTTGCAGGAACAAGTACTTTCCAAATTTCCTCTAATCAACTGAATGTTATACTTGAAAGATCTAAAGAATATTGTTATTTTTGTTTACCGTAATGGTTATTTATAATTTCCATAGAGAGAATATAAATCGCAGATACCTTCACTTCAGGACTCTATAAACTTCCTTCTCTCAAATGAATGATCAAGTTACTTATGATTTTAATTATAAAATCATCATTAAGTTGTTAGAGTTTTGTTGGGATTTCTTTAACGTTTTTGGTCTTCAGTTAACCGAACACTCCTTCAAATTTAACTCAAGGCTACAATTCCAAGAGTCCATAGCTCTTCATTTACTATGGTTATAAGTTATAATATGACCTTCTCACAAATTTTTACCAAACCTAGTTATTACACATAACTTTCCAACTTGATTGATTAACAAAGAAAACTTCTAGGATAATCAAAAGTATCAAAGTCATAACCTATAGCCGATTTCCTAAGTATCAATTTACCAAGATAAAATCAAATTATGGGCAATCATATGATGTATAGTTTTGAATGATCGTTGGTTTGATTGTAAATCAATGTGTTGCAGCGCTGACTATGGAACTTTACCCACGCTGGAGGAAAATTATTAGGACACATGGGATGGTTTTCATCCACACAAGGGTTGACTTAAAACTCCAAACCCTACGCATTGTTTTACAGAGTGAGGGTTCCTTCGTCTTGTTGGCCGAGCTGAGAGCTCGCGTCCATTGGAACCTGTAACCACCTTCAAGTTGGGCATTTTACTTCCATATTCTACGCTGTAACTGTTGAGAGAGGTCGTGAGTGGTTTTGGTCTTTAATGGTTGAAGTCATTTACAGTGAGTGTAAATACTGGTTTTTATTCAGGACTCAAGGTCTGTGCTTGTATTGAGCTTGCAAACTGATTGACAAGGCTCAGCCATGAGTATTTCTTTGTCCAGTTGAGTCGATGTTCTCGTTTTCCTTTGCAGTGGTGACTCAGTGTCTTAATGTCTTCTGTCCTGGGCCAAAACGATCCACGGTGGCCGGTTACCTCAGCTTCATTCAGAAAGAGAAGATTACAGGTAATGAAGTGTTCCAATTTCATTTTTAGTTAGTCTTTATAAAAGGGGTTTTACAAATTTTAAGAACGATTTGCAATAATAATTTGGTTTGTAACTTGCAGGTCCTTCTCCCGGCTTCGGCTCTGTAGGTGGAAGCAAGCTTACTCCTTCAACATTCCACTTGAGCATACCTTTGGTAAGCCTCGGTTTCAAACGAGGGTTTCTTCCTGCAATTTGTTGTGGTGGTTGGAAGTTTGGTTCTTGCGGTTAAAAAGGCACAACCTCGGTTTACCTGCTAGCTTGTTGTTTCTTGCTTGCTTGTTTCTGTATGAGTTTCGAAACCCTTAAAGGGTAATTTGTGCAAGGATGATGAAGGATCTATTAGCCGTGAAGAAAAATGGTTTTTAAGTATCTGCCTTAGTGGCCTGAACAATGTAAACTTATTTTGCTTCTTTTGATAGAGCTGAGCTCTAAGCCCTACGAGGCTGTCGACTTCTGTCTGGTTAATTTTTAGTTTTTAAAATAGATTTTAAAAGGTATAGAAAGACTATAAATCAATCAAGACTTGTAAATGGATTAAGGGTTTTTATATGTCAGTAATGTATGGTTACTGTTCGATATATATATATATATATATAATATTTTGTTTTAGCTAAGATTCGGTCAGGATTGAACCTTAACCTGTAACGCACAAGGAAATAAGCCATTTCTTCCTAAATGATTTTGTTTTTAATAATTTGTTATAGTATTATTTTAAATTGTTATCATGTAAATAAAAGGATTTATAGTGCAAGCATTTATGTAAATTTTATTGTGTTAATAGTACTATTATTACTATGTTTGGCTCATAAGGGTGATATTTAAATATACCCTACAGTTCGATAATAGCATAATTTTTACATGGTAATTTCTTAGCTCTGTTTTGTTAATTTTCCTTCGATGATTTTTACACTTGTTTAAATTCTCATAAAGGAAGAATTAGGGTAAATACTGCAAGCTTGGGAAAAGGATTAAGTTTATCTTTCAATAACCTAGGTAGTTGTCTTGAGGTTACAGTAGAAACTTATGTTTTAGTACAGAGACACATATTGTATGGAAATAAATTATTATAAGATTTTATTGAAAACTATCTAAACTGAAACCCTAAGTGATAGTTTGTTTATTATTCCTATGTTTATTTGTTAAATTGTATCTATTGTGTTATAAATAATAATAGTATTAAAATAATCCTATATGTAGTATGATTACTAAATATCTTTATCTACCTATGTTCAGTTCTTGTCTGAAATAAATACATTCAATAGATAAAGTATTTACTGTCTCTTTACAGAATAAATCATAAGCAAACTAGAGCAGAATTTAGCTACATTTTTCATTTAGAGTAAATAAGAACCATCATATCTACCTAAACACCCAGCTGTACTAGATTACTGCCTAAGCCAGGCATGGAAAAATACAATATGGAATTCTAATTCTATTTATTTCTCATTTAGCATATTACTACTATTTCTAACATAATCTCCCAATTACTAAGTCCATCAATACACAGTTACTCCTTTCTTCATAAACCCTAATTAAATACTAGCGTGCCTGTATTTGAAAATAAGAAAACATTTTACTGAAAACAGTAAATAAATATAACAAGATGAGACAATTAGAACCTGTCAATGATGAGGTGACAACATCTTAAGGAGGTTGTTCCTCCCAACCAACTCCTGGAGAAAGCTTAGACTACACTTCCTCAGGACCCCCGAGCCTGTTTCCTGGTCCTCCTGGTAGATTATTGGGTGAAGGATATGTCCTTAAGACCTTCTGTCACCTGACTGGTCAAATTACCTCAGTAATTCAAATATGCTCACCACAGTTAAAAACTTCAACCTAATAGCTGCAATAAGTTTAATCTCAGCAGTTAACCCCTCAAACTCACTTCAGTAATCCCCTCCATCGAATTTCCTGTGAGAAATTCATTCACCCTCAATGATCCTCTCAGAATGAGCAGCCTCAGATGTCTTCAATGGGAAATTTTATATAAATTCCTAGGTCTTCTGGGTCAGTTTTCAATTAATGAGCCACCTGCTCCAATTCCACTTTCTTGGGGAATCATGACCACAAATATAGGGAAGTTTCCACCTGCAATGGTTGGAAGTAGTTTGAGGATGCTTCCACTTGTCAATGTACTCTCCACCAAGTGACCAGTTAACACTCTTTAAACAGCTTGCCTAAGTTGTTGTCTCATCATTTATTTATTTATAAATAAAATATTCTGAATTACATTAATTATTCTTGACCCCACTTGGTCATCAATTACAAACTTAGCATAAAATATAACACAATGTTCCTCAAATAACATTAAATTGTTTTTGCAAATTGGGGCATGTGACATACACACCCCCTTAATTTATAACATCGTCCTTGATGTTATTTATTCCTCGTCCTCAGAGTTCCCCTGAAATAGAATTGGATATGCATCCTGCATATGACTTTCCAATTCCCAGGTGGCTTCTTCTGTACTAAGGTGCTTCCATTGCACCTTCACCTGACCAATGGTGCGATTCCGAAGCGAGATCTCCCTCCGTTCGAGGATACAATCTGGTTCCACCAGAAAATCTCCTTCGGGTTCCACCTGCACATCATTCCAATTAATAACATGAGTAGCATCATGTACATATTTTTTAATACATAAATGTGGAAAACATTGTGAACTCTTAGATTCGGTGGTAGAGCTAACTGATATGCTACCTGTCCTATCCTGGATAGTATTTCAAAAGGACCACAATATCGAGGTGCTAGCTTGGCATAGCTACCCAACCTATGAGAACTCTTTTTGGGTCTCACCTTAATAAAAACATGTTCACCTACTTGGAACTCCTTTGGAGTTCGTTTAAGGTCTACTTGACTTTTCTGTCGATCTTGAGCAATTTTCAAATTACCTTGTACTTGTTTTACAATTAATTCCATTTCTTTCAATAATTCAGGTCCTAATACTAACATGTCCACTGGATTACTCCAAGAGATGGGAGTATTGCATTTCCTTCCATACAGAATTTCGAAAGGACTATACCTAGCTGAAGCTTGATAATGATTATTGTAAGCAAATTCTACCAGGTGTAAATAATCTTCCCATTTACCTGGCTGCTCCTTTACGTACATTCTGAGTAGATCCTCCAATGCCTGATTTTCTCTTTCAGTCTATCCATCAGTTTGAGGATGGAAAGAGGTGCTAAAGTTTAACGTAGTATTTAATCCTTTAAACAAATATTTTCAAAAATTACTTGTAAATTTAAGGTCTCGGTCTGAAATTATCACCTTCAGTATTCCATGCAACCGAAAAAATTGTTTTAAGAAAATATCAGCAATATTTGCAGCTTTATAAGTAGTTTTTACAGATATAAAATGGGCTTCGTTACTCAATTTGTCAACCACTACCATTATTGAGTCATTTAAGTTCTGATTTCTATGTAATCTCGTAACAAAATCAAGGCTAATTATTTCCCATTTCCAGCGAGGAATAGGCAATGGCTGAAATAGCCCAACTGGATGCTGATGTTTAGTTTTTACTTGTTGACATTCAAAGCATCTAGCAATATATTCTTCCAGTTCATATTTCATATTTGGCCAAAAATAATCATTTCTTAGCATGGTTATAGTTTTATGATAACCTGGATGCCCTGAATAACGAGTTTTATTAATTTCATTTAAAATTAACAACTTAATCGCAGGTACATTAGTACGTATAATCTGTCTTTATACAATAATAATCCTTTTTCATTCAAGTTGTACCCTGTACTTAGACTTTCTATTAAATTCTCTTTTACTTTTGCTTGTAATTTTTGGTAATTTTGATCTTGTTCTATTCCAGCTTCAAGTTGTTCTTCCAAGTCTGTTGTATAAGTGTTGATGGCTGCTGTAAAATTCAGCTTTGCATTTCTACTTAATGCATCATCAACCTTATTATCCTTTCCTTTAATGTGTTGAATTTCAAAATTGTATTCACTTAGAAAAGCTAGCCACCTAGCTTGCCTAGCATTCAAGTTAGGTTGATCTAACAGGTATTTCAATCCTTTATTATCCGTCATTAATATAAACTTCCTTCCAATTAAATGATGATGCCACATCTTTAAGGCATGTATGACAGTAGCTAATTCTAAGTCATAGGTCGCATAATTTTTCTCATGAATCGTCAGTTTCCTAGACTCATAAGCAATGACATGTCCTTCCTGAGTTAATACTCCACCTAAACCGTCATTGCATGCATCAGTACATACTATAAAATCTTTATTAGGGTCAACAATTCTTAGAATTGGTGTGGTGGTTAATAATGTTTTTAACTTTTTAAAACGGTCTTCACACTTCTGACTCCAATCGAATTTCTTCCCCTTTTTCTGCAAAGAGGTTATAGGATTTGCAATTCTTGAAAACCCTTCGATGAACCTCTGGTAATAACCGGTAATCCCCATGAATGATCGGATGTTAGTTACGTCTTTTGGGACTGGCCAATCTTCGATTGCCTATATCTTTTTGGGGTCAACCGAAATTCTTTCTTTAGTCACCACATGACCTAAATATTGGATTTTATCTTTAAAGAAGTCACATTTACTAAATTTTGCAAAACGTTGATGCTCTCGTAACTCTTGCAAGACAATTTTTAAGTGTTCTTTATCTTCTTATTCATATTTTGAGTAAATTAAGATGTCGTCAATAAATACGACCACAAATTTATCCAGATATTTTTGCATTACATTATTCATTAGACACATAAAAACAATTGATGCATTAGTAAGCCTGAAGGGAATAATGACAAACTCGTAATGTCCATATTGTTGACGTATATGTAACTTCGGAATGTATTCACTTATATTTCTTATGTATTGTAACCCGATGTTTATTCCGGGATGTATTTGTAACGTACTTGAGTGATATCATGCCCCCATGTTCCTATCGAGAGGTTCTATAATGTAAAAAATTCATGTCAAGTTATTGTGGGTAACCCTCCTATTGATCAAGGGTTAAAGTCCCCGCAGTTCCAGGGCACTAGGGTTATTAGACTCTCCTAGAGAAGTCGGCCCTAGTAGGGTTTAGTCATGTCGTGAATTAGTATAAATAGAGAGCTAGCCTCTCTATTTAGTACACACTCACTCACACTCAATTGTAGCGCATAGCTGAGGAAGAAGAAGACACTAGGGCTAGGAAGAAAGAGGTTACTGCTGTCGGGAGATCATCTTACTGTTTTTGGGTTTTACTTTTGGTGATGATTCTATCTCTGAGGAAGTTGGGGGGTTTTCTCGATTTATGGTTTCCCCAAGGAAAAACATTGTGTTCATTGTCTCTTGTGTTTGATTGTTGTACTTGTTATTCTCTCAGTTAAAGATCCTAACATAATACTGGCTTAAATGATAAAATCTAACATGGTATCAAAGCTAACCTAAGAAGAAGACACTGTGCAGCTGTGGGAACTAGGGCTTCCTACTTTCTGGATCTCTCTCCACATATTTTCAGTAAAAGAAGGTTGGAATAACTCTCCTCCTTAGGGTGCATCTTTCTATCAAAGCAGAATCCAATTATGAGGTTTTTCAGTTTTGGACCCGACACTGCTGCCAGAAATTAGGGCTTTCCACAGAAGTGGAATTTTTCAGTGAGACAAGGCCTAGATTGACCTCCTCCTCAAAATCAAAGTTAGGGATCAAGATCAAAGCACTTGGTTGGACAGAACTCCAGAAAAGCAAAACCCTAATCTGCTCCTAAACCTACACTGCAGGATTTCAGCTCCAAATCCAAATCTGACATCTTGAACTGGTAAAATATAAATCTTTTGTATTTCCATTTGAGGTTCTCAGTTAATATGTCTCATCATACCAAGCTTGATGAAAATCTTGAGGGAGTTGATAACTTTCGAGCCTCGAAGTATAGGATCTCCCTGGTCCTAGAATAAAATGAGTTGGACTCCTATATCAATGAGGAGGTTCTAGTTCCAAAGGGAGATGAGGCTAGGGCCTTACATAAGAAGAAAATGGTTATGGCAAAGAGGATAATTGTTGATTCAATCAAGGATCACCTCATACCACAGGTGTCCTCCCTAAAGACACCTAAAGCTATGTTTGATGCCCTAACCAAATTGTTTGAAGGGAAGAACATAAACCAGAAGATGACTTTGAGAAACCAACTGAAGAATGTAAAGATCCAGAATGCTGAGAGCATCCAGTATTATTTTAAAAGGGTCTCTCAGATCAAGGAACAGCTGGCAGCAGTAGATGAAGAAGTGGAGAAGGCAGAGGTTGTGATGAACACCTTGAATGGTCTCCCTAGATCATGGGACTCCTTTATTCAAGGGATATGTGCTAGAAAGAAGTTATTCAAGTTCAGCAGACTATGGGAAGAATGCTCTCAAGAAGAAGCTTGGATAGCAGCTCGAGAAGAAAAGATGGGAAGTGAAGATCAAGCCCTCACAAATCATTCCAAGAAAATCAAAAGAAGTTCTCATCACTCCAGAGGTAAGCATTTCTATAAAACTAACCCTAGAAAATATTTTTCTAGAAGCAGATGTTATACATGTGATGAAGTAGGACACTTTGCAAAAGATTGTCCTAAAAGAAAAAATAAGAAAAAGGGCAACAAGAGAAGACATCGTGCTCATGCTACAGAGGATGATGAACCATGCAAGAAGAGAACTAGATATGAAAGTGAAGACTCTTCAAGTGATGAAGAATATGTCTTGATTTATGCTCTCACGGGAAACATCACACATGAAAGCAATGATTGGCTTATAGACACTGGGGCTACCAAACATATGACAGGATTCAAAGAGTCCTTTGTAAAACTTTCAAAACATGAATCACCTCACAAGGTCAAACTTGGAGATGACTACCAATATCCAATAAAAGGTAGTGGGGAATCCTCCTATAAGCTAGACTCTAGAAAGTCTATGAAGATGCAAGATGTATTGTTTGTACCAGGACTCAAGAAGAACCTTCTCCCCATATTTGCATTAGATGCAAAAGGCATGAGGGTTGCATTTATAGATGGCCAAGTTATTATGTGGCCAAATGGAAAGACTATCAATGATGCAGTAGTGATTGGGGAACAAGAAGGAGGTCTATATAAATTGAAGGGCCATCCAGAGCAAGCCTTGGTCCATGACACAGTAGAGCCAAATGAACTTTGGCATAGAAGGCTTGCACATGTGCATTACAGAGCACTACCACTTGCAAGCAAAGCTGTTGAAGGTCTTCCAGAAATTCAAGCAGAACATGATGGGGTCTACAAAGGATGTGCGAAAGGAAAGAATACAAAGAAGACATTTCCAAGTAGCGAAAGCAAAGCAAAAGGAATCTTGGAAATCATCCACTCCAATGTATGTGGTCCAATTTCATCAACCTCACTAAGCGGGTATGTATATTATGTTTCTTTTATTGATGACTTTTCTAGGAAGACATGGACTTACTTCATGAAGAACAAATATGAAGTATTCAGCAAGTTCAAGGAATTCAAAGCCTTGATCGAGAATGACACAGAAAAGAAGATCAAGACCTTTCGGTCAGATAATGGCAGAGAATTCACATCAAATGAATTCAAAGAGTTATGCAAAGACTCAAGGATTAAGAGGGAGTTGTCCACTCCTTATAATCCACAATAAAATGGGATTGCAAAAAGGAAGAACAGAACTATCATGGAAGCTGCACGAGCTATGCTTCATGATCAAGATCTTCCTATGCATCTTTGGGAAGAAGCTACCAGAACAACGGTGTATGTACAGAACCGTACTCCACATAGAGTATTCGAGAACAAGACTCCGAAATAAGTATTCTCCGTCAAGAAACCAAAAGTTAGCCATCTCAGAATATTTGGATGTCTAGTGTACATACACATCCCAAAAGAGAAGAGGACTAAATTAGATCCTTTAGGAAAGAAGGGTATATTTGTGGGATACTCTAAAAGCTCGAAGGCTTACAGAATATACTTCCCAGGATTCAAGAAGATCGACATCAGTAGGGATGTGAATTTGATGAAGACTCAGCTTACAACAAATCTAGAAAGAGACCTGCTAAAGAACCTGTAGAAGCAGAAGCACCCAGAATTCATGATACAACCATGAATGAAGAAGCTCAAGAAGAAGATCGAGAATTTGAAGAACCTCAAGAACTTGTAAATCCACCTCCAGAGAATAATCCTCATAAGAGGAAACCTGCTTGGGTACGAGAAGCTATCCAAGGTGCGGAAAGATATGGGGCTCCAGAAGAGAATCACAGAGAAAGAAAGAGGACTAGATCTTGCTTCGGGTATGTAGCATTACTATGTGATTTCATCGATAAAGAACCTTCTAATTATGAAGAAGCGGCAGAACGGAAAGAATGGAAGGATGCTATGATTGAAGAGTATCAATCGATCATGAAGAATGATGTTTGAGATGTTGTCCCAAGACCAGAAGGGAAGTCAGTTGTAACTTCCAAATGGATCTATAAGATCAAGCATGGTGCAGACAGTAGCATAGAGAAATATAAAGCAAGATTTGTTGCTCATGGTTTCTCCCAAAAAGAAGGAATAGATTATGAAGAAACCTTTGCACCTATAGCCAGATACACTTCCATCATATCAGTACTTGCTCTGGCTGCAGTAATGAAATGGAAGATACACCAAATGGATGTCAAAACTGCTTTCTTGAATGGTATAGTAGAAGAGGAAGTGTATGTGGAGCAGCCACTTGGTTTTGAGACACATGACAGGGAGTGTCATGTATGTAGATTGAAGAAAACCCTGTTCGGTTTGAAACTGGCACCCAAGACATGGTACGGTAGAATTAACAGCTTTCTATCCAGTTTGGGCTTTACGAAGAGTAAAGCAGATTCCAACATTTACTACATGGTTGAAGATGGCAACCCAATGATGCTTCTACTGTATGTAGATTATCTGTTTGTAATAGGTATGGATGGGTTGATTGCTAATACGAAGAGAAAGCTTGATGCCGAGTTCGAAATGAAGGACTTGGGTATGATGCATTGTTTTCTAGGCATGGAGGTGTGGCAAAGTGTAGATGGGATTTCCCTAGGACAAGGGAAATATACGGTAGAGATCCTGAAGAGATTCAGGATGATGGATTGCAAGGCCATGACCACACCCATGGAATCAAACTTGAAGCTATTGAGTGATGCTTCATCAAAAGCGATTGATGCCACGATGTATCGTCAGATGATTGGGTCCTTGATGTACCTGATGAACACGAGACCAAATATTTGCTTTGTTGTGAACACCTTGAGCTAGTTCTTGACAGATCCGAGACATGTTCACTTGATTGCTGCAAAGCATATTCTGAGGTACCTGAGAGGTACAGTTGATTATGGGCTCAAGTATGAGACGAATCAAAAGATTAACCTAGAAGTTTATGTGGATTTTTATTGTGTAGGCAGTTCCATTGATAGGAAGAGCACTTCGAGGTGCTACTTCAGTATGGGATCAAGTGTGATATCTTGGTTTGGCAAGATGGAGTCCTACATGGCGCTAAGTACAGCTGAGGCAAAAGACATTGCCAATTGCTATTTGGGAGAAAGGAGTAGTGAAGCTCTAGTATGTAATCCAAATTGAGATCTCTCGAAAGAGGGAGTTCTAGCATAGTCGGTGAGGTAGGTTGTCTGAGCATAAATCTTGGTGAAGCTCGTGGGTTGCTTAGATGTAAACAGACGTATAGGTTGTCCTCGGATGTAATTGGTCCTAGCGAAGCTCGCAGGTCATCCTTGGACGTAATCAACCCTGATGTGATTCTATGCTAGAAATGGCTAAAGTGAAGTTTGAGTACTTCAGGGAGAAGCTTGGTGTTCTCCATATCGAGGTTCCCTCCAAGGGGAAATGATGAGACCTAGAGCCATTCTGACGAGTAGGTCAGATGTAAGGGCTGAGCCATTCTGTTATGGTGAGAGGATTGGTTCCTTCCATGCCAGATATGAGTGTTGAGCCATTCTGATATGATTGTAGTATTGGTTCCTACATGATCAGATATAAGGGCTATTTGCCATTCTTGGAATTGAGGTGCCTGGTCAGTTACCAGGAATACTTGGTCTAGGACTGAGGGCCTTTCTGATACGATTGTAAGATGTAGTCTTACATGATCATATGTGAGCGCATGGCCATTTTGATGTGATTGAGGGATGTGTTCCCACTTGATCAGATATAAGAGTTGTTACCATTATGTCATGGTGAGAGGATTGCTTCCTTCCATGTCAGATGTGAGTGTCGACCATTCTGATGTGACTGTAGGATTAGTTCCTACATGATCAAATGTAAGGGCTACTACCTTTTTGACAAGTCAAGGTCAAATGTGAGTGTCGACCATTCTGATGTGACTGTAGGATTGGTTCCTACATGATCAGATGTAAGGGCTACCACCATTCTGTCATGGTAAGAGGATTGTTTCCTTCCATGTCAGATGTGAGAGCCGGCCATTCTGACTTAGGGTCAGATGTAAGGTATACCTCCTTTCTAACGAGTCAAGGTCAGATGTGAGTGCCAGACATTTTGACTTAGGGTCAGATGTAAGGATTACTGCCATTCTCTGAATGGAGGCACCTGGTCAGTTACCAGGAACCCTCAATCTAGGACTGAGTGCCTTTTTGATGAGTCAAGGTCAGATGTAAGTGATGTGTCTTTCTGACGATTCAAGGTCAGATGTGAGTGCTGGCCATTCTGACTTAGGGTCAGATATAAGGGCTACCAAAGACCTACAAGGAGGTAGGCCTACAACCAGCATGAGAAAGGGCTGGCTCTGTAGAAATTCTTGTGACGAGAAGCATCATGAGATAGCACATATGATGATGACCCAGTGATGATCCAGATCGAGCTATGATTCAGATCTAGTTATGATGTCTCTGAGATGATCCAGATCCAGCAGTGATGATTCAGATCCAGTGATGATGACCTTGTGATGATCCAGATCCAGTGATGATCCAGATCCAGTGATGATGATCTAGATCGAGTGATGATCCAGATCCAGATGAAGATGACTTGAAGATGACTTGAAGATGAAGATGACTTAAAGATGAAGATGACGAGAACTTGACATTGACCCAGATGATACAGAGAAGAAGACTTGTGCCGAAAAATTGTGTCGAGAGAATACCTTCCTAGTTAAGAAGGATTGTTGATGCATATGTAACTTAGAAATGTATTCACTTGTATTTCTTATGTATTGTAACCCGATGTTTATTCCGGGATTTATTTGTAATGTACTTAAGTCATGTCATGCCCCGATGTTCCTATCGGGAGGTTCTATAATGTAAACAGGTCATGTCAAGTTATTGTGGGTAACCCTTCTATTGATTAAGGGTTAAAGTCCCCGTAGTTTCGCGGCACTAGGGTTATTAGACTCTCCTAGAGAAGTAGGACCTAGTAGGGTATAGTCATGTCAGGAATTAGTATAAATAGAGAGCTAGCCTCTCTATTTAGTACACACTCACTCACGCTCAGTTGTAGAGCATAGCTGAGGAAGAAGAAGACACTGGGGCTAGGAAGAAAGAGGTTACTATTGTCATGAGATCATCTTACTTTTCTGGGGTTTTACTTTTGGTGCTAATTCTATCTTTGAGGAAGTTGCAAGGTTTCTCCATTTATGGTTTCCCCGAGGAAAAACACTATGTTCATTGTCTCTTGTGTTTGATTGTTGTACTTGTTATTCTCTCAGTTAAAGATCCTAACATAATGCTAGCTTGAATGATAAAATCTAACACATATCGAGTCCTAAAGGTTGTTTTAAAGATGTCTTCATCTTTGATTCGCACCTGGTGGTATCCAGACCGTAAATCAATATTTGAAAACATCGTGGCTCCACATAGTTGATCAAACAGATCATCTATACGAGGTAACGGGTATCTGTTCTTGATAGTCATTTTCTTTAATTGACGATAATCTATACATAGTTGTAGAGTGCCATCCTTCTTCTTAACAAAGATGGCAGGTGCCCCCTAGGGAGACACACTGGGTCTAATGTACTTCTTATCAATAAGTTCTTTTAACTGTGACTTAAGTTCATTTAATTCTAGTAGATTCATCTGATAAGGGGATTTTGAGCTGAGCACTGCACTAGGTTCCTGCTCAATAGTAAAATCTAATTCCTGTTTCGGAGGCAGTCCCGGAATTTCTTCCGGAAATACATCTGAATATTCCCTTAGAATCCGAATATTTTCCAATTTTAATTTATCTCTGTTTTGAATGTTTTCTTCGTCAATCACTATTACTGTATAAGCCTTACAGCCTTTCCTAACAGCTCTCTTAAGTTGCAAATCAGAAATCTGCTTTACGACTGTTTTCCTAGGGATTCCCTTTCAATTTATTAACTTTCCATCATTATTTATGCAAGTAAAGGTTTTATCAAAGCAATTCAAGACCAACCTATACTGCTCTAACCAATCCATACCAAATAATATATCATATGAAGCTTATGCTCTGATACCACATGCAATAACCCAAAAATTCATAAAAATTAAAAAAAAATCAAGTGACATAAAATGTCTAAAGTCGCAGCTAAGTACCTGCTAATGGTTAGCACAAAATGAAATACTTTATTAAAGAACATGGGATCGCTTCTTTATAAGAACCTGTAAACTAAAAGGTGTAATATTAAAAACTTGTGTTAGTGCTATTAATGACTTAACAACTGCAATTCTATTAGAGTTAGAAAAGGACTTGCATTTTTTGTTGCTGCTAGATATACTGATGTTTATTTATTTGTCAAGTAGGTAAGAATTCTTGTGTGTGATCGGGGCTTATTTAGCGTTCAGCTAACTCAATTAGATTGTTGGTTCCTTACAGGTTTAGCAGGTAAGCATATGATCCAGTAGGGTGTTATCTAAATTCAAGGAGGTAATTTGAATCTTTATCTATCATTACAACTCCATAGTTTGTAGTTATAACTAACTCCATAAGACGTTTACCAACTACATAAACATGGGTTAAAACTTTGCAGGAACAAGTACTTTCCAAAGTTCCTCCAATCAACTGAATGTTATACTTTAAATATCTAAAGAATACTATTATTTTTGTTTACCATAATGGTTATTTATAATTTCCGTAGAGATAATATAACTCACAGCTACCTTCACTTCAGGACTTTATAAACGTCCTTTTCTCAAATGAATGATCAAGTTACTTATGCTTTTAATTATAAAATCATCATTAAGTTGTTAGAGTTTTGTTGGGATTTCTTTAACGTTTTTGGTCTTCAGTTAACCGAACACTCCTTCAAATATAACTCAAAGCTACAATTCCAAGAGTCCATAGCTCTTCTTTTACTATTGTTATAAGTTATAATATGACCTTCTCACAAATTTTTACCAAACCTAGTTATTACACATAACTATCCAACTTGATTGATTAACAAAGAAAACTTCTAGGATAATCAAAAGTATCAAAGTTATAACCTATAGTCGATTTCCTAAGTATCAATTTACCAAGGTAAAATCAAATTATGGGCAATCATATGATGTATAGTTTTGAATGATCGTTGGTTTGATTGTAAATCAATGTGTTGCAGCGCTAACTATGGAACTTTACCCACGCTGGAGGAAAATTATTAAAAGGACACGAGGTATGGTTTTCATCCACACAAGGGTTGACTTAAAACTCCAAACCCTACGCATTGTTTTGTAGAGCGAGGGTTCCTCCGTCTTGTTGGCTGAGCTGAGAGCTTGCGGCCATTTGAACCTATAACCACCTTCAAGTTGGGAATTTTACTTCCATATTCCACATTGTAACTGCTGAGAGAGGTCCTGAGTGGTTTTGGTCTTTAATGGTTGAAGTCCTTTACAGCAAGTGTAAATACTGGTTTTTCTTCAGGATTTAAGGCCTGTGCTTGTCTTGAACTTGCAAACTGATTGACAGGTCTCGGCCAAAAGTATTTCTTTGTCTAGTTGAGTCGATGTTCTCGTTTTCCTTTGCAGTGGTGACTCAGTGTCTTAATGGATTTTGTCTTGGGCCAAAATGATCCACGGTGGTCGGTTACCTCAGCTTCATTCAGAAAGAGAAGCTCACAGGCAATGAATTGTTCCAATTTCGTTTTTAGTTAGTTTTTATAAAAAATGGTTTTACAAATTTTAAGAACGATTTGCAATAATAATTTGGTTTGTAACTTGCAGGTCCTTCTCCTGGCTCCATCTCTATAGGTGGAATCGAGCTTACTCCTTCAACATTCCACGTGAGCATACCTTTGGTAAGCCCCGGTTGCAAAATGAGGGTTTCTTCCTACAATTTGTTGTGGTGGTTCGAAGTTTGGTTCTTGCGGTTGAAAAGGCACGGCCTCGGTTGGAAGTTCGTACAACTTCATTGTTCTGAACAGTCCTGTAATAGGTCACCTTGGTAAAATGATCATATGTCCCAATTGGTGAAACCAATTCTGATGAAACCTATGGTGTTGAAACAGGGACAGGTGAGGCTACCTCGATGCAAAGTTTCATACATAGAGGAGCATTAATTTCAAAGATACCATAGAAACAGTATCAGGCATTTCTGCAGAAGAAATTGGAAAACTAGGGCTTCCTGTTCTGGGAGCTTCCCTCCACAGTTTTCAGGAAAGGAGTACATTGGACAAATCAAATTGAAGAGATCTATCTTTCTATCCAATCAGATCTGGAAGTATATGATCTCTTTGAAGAAAATGAATTGGACACCTACATAAGTAGAGAGGTTCCAGTTCCAGAGGAAGATGAGGCTCAAAGCCTTACACAAGAAGAACTTGGTCAAGGCCAAGAAGATCATTGTTAATTCAATCACGGATAAACTTGTATCACAAGTGTCTTCCTTAAAGACACCGAAAGAGATGTTTGATTCCTTAACCAAGTTATTTGAAGGGAAGAACATAAATCAAGAAACCAGTTCAAGAATGTGAAGATCCGGAATGCAAAGACCATACAGTCATACTTTACAAGGGTCTCTCAAATTAAAGAAAAACTTGTAGCAGTAAAAGAAGAAGTGGAGAATGCAGAAGTGGTGATAGCCACCTTTAAATGGCCTCCCAGGATCATGGGATTCATTCGTTTGAGGAATGTGTTCCAGAAGGAAGTGATTACTTTCAATAGACTTTGGGAAGAAGAAGAAGCTCGACTCAAAAGAAGAGAAGAGAAGATGGGAGCAACTAAAGATCAAGCTCTCACCTTCCAAAGAAGATACCTCAAGCGATGAGGAATATGAAGAACTCAACTCTTGAAGAACCTCTTATCCATCTTATCATTTGGATGAGAAACGATGCTATGATGAATGAATAAGATGATGAAACTAAAGGCTCAATAAGGAGTCTACCCACGAAACAAATAAAGATAAGTATTCAATTGTCATTTCATGATATTGTTTTGTTATGCATTTGTTTAGATTCAGTCGATGTATTATGCATGGTAGAATGTTTGCATTAATGATAATATACTACTAATATGCATGTGATGGGTAAGTAGCTCATGGTGCTATACAACTCCTCATTGCTACTTATCTAGAATGAAATCTCTTTGCTTACATATTGGATTAGTGCACAATCTCAATATTGTCCTGGTAGAGATGGAAGGCATCTAGAAAGTTTATGCATATTCCTTATCATATATTGGCTAAAGTAGTTGCATGATCATATATTTATGCATAAGAACTTTACAGTATGAATATTCCTTATGAAATAACCATACTAATGTATTTGACTTGTAGGAAAGATTGCATACATAACCGCCTACAAGCAAAGAAGGATGAGACTTGTTCTGAAGAACAAGTGACGACAGTTCAAGATGAAGAATAGTATGACAAATGCAGTGATATCATTGATGCAGAACCTTCAAGCTGTGAAGGTGTAACCTAGAAGAAAGGGAAGACCAGTTCAAGAAGAATGATGTCTAGGATGCAGTATCGATACGTGAAGGGAAGTTCGTAGTTCCATCATGCAGTAGATGGAAACATGGTGGGATACAAGGCAAGATTCATAGCACGAGGCTTCTCATGAAAAGAAGGCATAAACTACGAAGAGACATTTGTAGCCACTGGAAGTGAAGTCACATGACAGGAAGAATCATGTGTGCAAATGAAAGAAGGCCTTGTACGAGCTCAGAAGACACCCATGAGATAACACATACATGAGGAGCTTGATGAAGATCTGAACCTGTGCTATAAGGTTGATAGAGGATGACAAGCTCACATATGGGTGCAAGAAGAACTTTTGAAAAAGTTCAAGATAGAGGATCTTGGTATCTAGTGACCCTAGATGGATACGTAGAATATTAGTAGCAGAGGAAGCTACTTGTCACTCCGGTACATAATGTTTCAGTGCATAGAGTACAAAAGATAGAGGGAGTATGATGCTTCAGAAGGAGTGATTGCAGAAGATCTTGAGATTCGACATGGTACAATAGGATGGATAGATTACTAATGACTCTAGGCTTTACTGAGAGTAAAGTGGATTCCAACCTTTGCTTCAAGGTTGAAGGTGGAAGACCAGTGATGCTCCAGTTATGTGTCGATGCACTATTCTCTAGGCATGGAGGTGTGGCAGAATGTAGATGGAATTTCCCTCAGACAAGGGAAGTATGCAGTAGAGATCTTGAAGAGGTTTGGTATGATGGACTGCAAGGCCTTGACCACACCTATGGCATCAAACCTGGAGTTATTGAGTGATGCTTAATCAGAAGCAGTTGATGCTTCGATGTATCATCAGATGATTGGGTCCTTGATGTATCTGACGAACACGAGACCATATATTTGCTTTGTTGTGGACACCTTGAGCCAGTTCTTGAAAGATCCTAGACACGTTCACTTGATTGCTGCAAAGCATATTCTGAGGTACCTGAGGGGTACAGTTGATTACGGGCTCAAGTATGAGGCGAATCAGAAGATTAACATGGATGGTTATGTTGATTCAGATTAGGCAGGCAGTGCCATTGATAGGAAGAGCACTTTAGGGTGTTGCTTAAGTATGGGATTAGGTGTGATCTCTTGGTTTAGCAGGAAGCAATCCTATGTGGCATTGAGTACAGCTGAAGCAGAATATGTCGCAGCTTGTTCAGCTAGTTGTGAGGCAATATGGCTAAGGAAGCTATTGTCTGATTTATTTGATCTCCAGTTAGATGCTACTTGTATATATTGCGACATCCAGAGTTGTGTGAAGTTGTCGGAGAACCTGGTGTTCCATGACAAGTCGAAGCATATCGAGATCAAATATCACTATATCAGGGATATGGTGCAGAGGTGAGCAGTGAAGCTCCAGTATGTTGTGACGGATGAACAGATAGCTGATGTATTGACGAAGCCATTAGCTAGAGTGAAGTTTGAGTACTTCAGGGAGAAGCTTGGTGTTCTCTAGATCGAGGTTCATTCCAAAGGGAAGTGATGAGTCTATGAAACATTCTAACATGGTGATAGGATTAGTTCCTTCCATGATCAGATGTAAGGGCTGAGCCATTCTATCATGGTGAGAGGAATGGTTCCTTCCATGTCAGATATGAGTGCTAAGCCATTCCGATATGACTGTAGGATTGGTTCCTACATGATCAGATATAAGGGCTATTTCCATTCTTGGAATGGAGGTGCCTGGTCAGTTTCCAGTTCCACCTACATAAGTAGAGAGGTTCCAGTTCCAGAGGAAGATGAGGCTCAAAGCCTTACACAAGAAGAACTTGGTCAAGGCCAAGAAGATCATTGTTAATTCAATCACGGATAAACTTGTATCACAAGTGTCTTCCTTAAAGACACCGAAAGAGATGTTTGATTCCTTAACCAAGTTATTTGAAGGGAAGAACATAAATCAAGAAACCAGTTCAAGAATGTGAAGATCCGGAATGCAAAGACCATACAGTCATACTTGGTCTAGGACTGAGGGCCATTCTGATATGACTATGGGATGTGTTCCAACATGATCAGATATGAGTGCATGACCATTTTGATGTGATTGAGGGATGTGTTCCCACTTGATTAGATATAAGGGCTGATGCCATTCTCTAGGAGAATGGAGGCACCTGGTCAGTTACCAAGAACCCTCAACCTGGGGTTGAGAGCCTTTCCATCAAGGTTGTAGGATGTGTTCCCACATGGTTGGATGTAAGTGTAGAGCCTTTCCAACAAGGTTGTAGGATGTGTTCCCGCATGGTTGAATGTAAGTGCAAAGCCTTTCCAGCAAGTTTGCAGGATGTGTTCCCACATGGTTGGATGAAAGTGCAGATCCTTTCCAGCAAGGTTGTAGGATGTGTTCCTACATGGTTGGATGTAAGTGTAGAGCCTTTCCAGCAAGGTTGCAGGATGTGTTCCCGTATGGTTGGATGTAAGTGCAGATTACTTCTAGCAAGGTTGCAGGATGTGTTCCCACATGGCTGGATGTAAGTGCAGAGCCCTTCTAGAAAGGTTGCAGGATGTGTTCCCACATGGCTAGATATAAGTGTTGAGCCTTTCTGATAGGGTTGTGGGATGTGTTCCTGCATGATCGGATGTGAGTGCTGGGCCTTTCTGACAAGGTTGTGGGATGTGTTCCCGCATGGTCAAATGTGAGTGTTGGGCATACCTTTCTGACATGGTGTTGGATGCGTTCCTCTCATGGTCAGATGTAAGTGTTGGACGGGCCATTCTGACTTAGTGTTAGATAGAAGCACTGAAGAAGACCTACATGGAGGCTAGGCCTACAACCAGCATGAAAAAGGGATGGCTCTGTAGAACTTCCTATGACGAGAAGAATCATGAGATAGAACCCGTGATGATGATCCAACAGTGATGATCCAGATTGAGTGATGATCCAGATCTAGTGATGATGATCCAGATCAAGTGATGATCCAGATCTAGTGATGATGATCCAAATCGAGTGATGATCTAGATCCAATGATGATGATCCAAATCGAGTGATGATCTAGATCCAGTGATGATGATCCAGATCCAGTGATGATGATCCAGATGAAGATGACTTGAAGATGAAGATGATGAGAAATTGACGATGATTTAGATGATACAGAGAAGAAGAATTGTGCTGATAAATTATGTCAAGAGAATACCTTCCTAGTTAAGGGGAGTGTTGTTGTAATTGTAACTTCGGAATGTATTCAGCTGTATTTCTTATGTATTGTACCCCGATGTTTATTCTGGGATGTGTCTGTAATGTACTTGAGTCATGCCATTCCCCGATGTTCCTATCGGAAGGTTTTATAATGTAAACAAGTCATGTCAAATCATTGTGGGTGACCCTCCTATTGGTCAAGAGTTAAAGTCCCCACAGTTGTGGGGCCCTAGGGTTATTAGACTATCCTAGAGAATTTGACCCTAGGTGAGTCATTGTAAGTCGGGGAAATAGTCCCCACCATTGTTTAAGGATAACCCTCCTTATTGGTCGGAGGAGGCAAAGTCCCCACAAGTTATGGGGCACTAGGGTTATTAGACACTCCTAGAGATGTTCACTCTAGTAAGTAATTGTTAAGTGAGGCCGACATGTTGGAGTGGGTTTCAAGTGAACGAAAGAATATAAATAGAGAGTGAGCCTCTCTAATTATCACACTCACACTCACTCATCAGGGTGCATGAGTGAGAGGAGAAGTTTTTGGGATCAGAGAGAGAGACTACTATTGTCGGGAGATCATCTTTATGTTTTTGGGTTTTACTTTTGGTGCCGATTCTATCTCTGAGGAAGTTGTGGGGTTTTCTCCTTTATGGTTTCCCCGAGGAAAATTCTTTGTGTCTCTTTTCTCTTGTGTTTTATTGATGTGCATGTTATTCTCTCAGTTAAAGATCCTAAGATCATAATGCTAGCTTGAATGATAAAAATCTAACATTTCTAACATAATCTGCCAATTACTAAGTCCATCAATACACAGTTACTCCTTTCCTCATAAACCCGAATTAAATACTAACATGCATGTATTTGAAAATTAGTAAACATTTTACTGAAAACAGTAAATAAATATAATAACATGAGACAATTAGAACCTGTCAATGATGAGGTGACAACAGCTTA
This sequence comes from Pseudotsuga menziesii, assembly GCA_001517045.1. NCBI lineage: Eukaryota > Viridiplantae > Streptophyta > Pinopsida > Pinales > Pinaceae > Pseudotsuga > Pseudotsuga menziesii. Next base: position 62,351 of record LPNX010149716.1, read on the forward strand.
AGGAGGTTGTTCCTCCCAACCAACTCCTAGAGAAAGCTTAGACTGCACTTCCCCAGGACCCCCGAGCCTGTTTCCTGGTCCTCCTGGTAGAGTACTGGGTGAAGGATATATCCTTAAGACCTTTTGTCACCTGACTGGTCAAATTACCTCAGTAATTCAAATCTGCTCACCACAGTAAAAAATTCAGCCTAATAGCTACAATAAGTTTAATCTTAGCAGTTAACCCCTCAAACTCACTTCAGTAATCCCCTCCATCGAATTTCTTATGAGAAATTCATTCAACCTTAATGATCCTCTCAGAATGAGCAGCCTCAGCTGTCTTCAATGGGAAATTTTATAGAAATGCCTAGGTCTTCTGGGTTAGTTTTCAATTAATGAGCCACCTGCTCCAATTCCACTTTCTTGGGGAATCATGACCACAAATATAGGGAAGTTGCCACCTACAATAGTGGGAAGTAGTTTGAGGATGCTGCCACTTGTCAATGTACTCTCCATCGAGTCTCCTCCACTAAGTGACCAGTTAACACTCTTTTAACAGCTTCCCTAAGCTGTTGTCTCATCATTTATTTATTTATAAATAAAATATTCTGAATTACATTAATTATTCTTGACCCCACTTGGTCATCAATAACAAAGCATAAAATATAACACAATGTTCCTCAAATAACATTAAATTGTTTTTGCAAATTGGGGCATGTGACATTCCCCCTCTCCCCTACCCTTTTTGGTATTTACATTGATAAGCTAGAAAAATGTTTAGAAGAAGTAGGTTGCGCCGGTACAATCTTAGCTAGGATAGTTACCATCCTCCTACTTTATGATGATGATATTGTTCTTATGGAAAGGTGTCCTTCTGATCTCGATAAGTAATTTAGAATTCTTAAATATTTTTGCTCTAACATGGGTATGACTATTAACACCGACAATACAACAATTATGATTATAAAATCTAAGAAAGACACATATGCAAATTTTATTTATGACGGTAGAAATCTAGAGGAAGTGACTTCTTACAAGCATCTTGAAATTGATATTCATCACAAGCTCAATTGGAACTATAGGATTGAGAAAAGGATTAAAGGAGGGTGGAAAGCTTATTTTGGTCTTGAAAATAATTGTAAATCAGCCAATCTGGTCATGTGGAATAAAAAGAAGTTCCTCTTTGAAACCCTTGTCATCCCTGTTATCTTGTATCATGATCACCTGTATCACGAGGACCTGTTATATTGAAACTCTTGTCATCCCTGTTATCTGGGGTCGGCACCTGTATCATGAGCACCATATCGAATGAGTACTCTAGACTTGACGGAATTAAGGATGTAATTACAAGAATTACTTGACAATGGGTATATCTAGCCTAATGTATCACCTTGGGGAGCACCGGTTTTGTTTGTTAAAAAGAAGGATGGAACTTTCATAATGTGCATAGATTACAGAAAAGTAAACAAGATGACGATTAAAAACAAGTATCTTTTACTAAGAATAGACGATTTGTTTGATTAGATTGGTGGATCAAAAAAAAATTCAAAAATTGACCTCAAATCATGATATCATCAAGTACGGGTTAAGAATGAAGATGTCCATAAAACCACTTTTCGAACAAGATATGGACATTATGAATTTGTGGTAATGCCTTTTGGATTGACAAATGCTCCTGTGACATTTATGAATATGCTGAATAATGTGTTAAGTAAATTCTTGGATAAATTTGTATTGGCATTTATTGATGATATTTTAGTATATTCAAAGAATGAAGTAGAGCATTAGGATCATTTACGAAGGGTTTTGCAAACTTTGAAGGAACATCGATTATACGTGCAACTTAGTAAATGTGCTTTGTATAAAAAGGAAGTACAATACTTAGGACATGTTATCTCAGAAGAGGGAGTGATGGCTGACCCAACTAAAATCAAGGCAATGCTGGAGTGGACAGTACCAAAGATGTACACGATATAAGATCCTTTATGGGGTTGACGGGATATTACCAAATATTTATAGAAAATATTTCCATAATAGCTCATCCTATAACAACCCTTCAAAAGAAAAGTGTTCGATTTATCTGGAGTCAACAATGTCAAGATAATTTTAATAAATTGAAACATTTATTGACAACAACACCAATTTTAAGAATTGTTGATCCAAATAAGGATTTTGTAGTATGCACTGATGCAAGTAAAGAAGGTTTAGGAGGGGTTCTAACTCAAGAAGGCCATGTAATCTGTTATGAATCTAGAAAGTTAAAAGAGCATGAAAAAAATTATGTAGTACATGATATGGAGTTGACAGTTATTATTCACGCTCTTAAAATATGGACATTATCTAGTAGGGAAGAAATTTATGTTACTAACTAATAATATTGGGTTAAAATACATGTTTGAGCAGAAAACATTGAATGCCCAGGAAGCCAAATGGCTTGCATTCCTGAGTGAGTATGATTTTAAAATTAGACACATAAAAGGAAAAGAAAATATAGTAGTAGATGCACTAAGCCGACAACAACATGAGATGCATACTCTACTAGTTAGTGAGTATGAATCTGAATTTAAAAATCTATTGAAAGTAGTGTCATATAGTGATGAAGAGTATAAAAAAATGATGGAAAGATGTAACTATCATATTAGAGGAAATTTCAACTCAAAATGGGCCTCCTAAAAAGAATTAATAAAATAATAGTTAAAATAATAAAATAATATTTATTAATTTTGGAGGAAGAAAAGAAAAAAACTACTTTTTTGTTTGTATTTTTGACATATCTCCCTGTGTTTTTACTCAAATTTCTATTGGGAGAGCTCGTTGGATGTGAAATTAAATTCTGCATCCAACGAGTTCCCACTCGACATACTTTTGATGGACCCCGCTACCCCAAAAACAAGAAATACCTGAAAAAACATGATGATGATGTCATCATCACATTTTTCAGGTATTTCTTGCTTTTGGGGTAGCGGGTTCTGTCAAAAGTATGTCGAGTGGGTACTCGTTGGATGTAGAATTTAATTCCACATCAAACGAGATCTCCCGATCGAAATTTGAGTAAAAACATGGGGAGATATGTCGAAAATACAAACAAAAAAAGTAGTTTTTTTTATGATACCTATCCCCAAATTTATAGTAAAAAAGTGTTTAAGACCTATACGGTATTCCAAATTTAAAGCAATTTCATTGGCTAACACATGATGACATGGAATTTGAATAAAAGTTAAAAGGCCCATTTTGAGTTGAAATTTCCTCTAATGGAAACTAAGAGTACTGAGGGAAGCATGTATCAGATTGATAAGAGGGCTTTCTACGTTTCAAAAACCGAATTTATGTACCAAATTAGTCTAACATAAAGCATATCATTTTCACAGAATTGCACGATAATCCTTATGCAGGACACTCGAGATATCAAAAGTTTATAACAACCTTAAAGAAATATTTTTATAGGCCAAATATGAAGAAAGAAGTTGCAAAATATGTAGCTAGGTGTTTTACTTGTCAACAAGTTAAAGTTGTTCATCAACATCCAGTTGGATTATTGTAGCCTATACCCATTCCTGAATGGAAATGGAAAACTATAACTATGGATTTTAGTACGGGGTTACCGAGAACAAAGAAGCAAAATGACTCCATTATGGTTGTTGTAGATAAATTAAGTAAAGAAACACATTTTATACCTGTAAAATCAACTTATAAGGCCATAAACATTGATGGCATATTCATGAAAGGTATTTTCAGAGTTCATGGGATTCTGAAAACTGTTATCACAGATCGTGATGCAAAATTTACTTCAAGATTCTAGACATCATTGTTAAAAGGTATGGATACAAAATTGAATTTCAGTACATCTTATCATCCGCAAATAGATGGGAAGATCGAAAGAGTGAATCAAGTATTACAAGATATGATATTAATGTATGTGATGAATCAACCAAGTAAATGGGAGGATTATATCCATTTAGTGGAATTTGCATATAACAGTTATCAAACATCTCTCAAGATGAGTCCTTTTGAAGTGTTGTATGGCAGGATATTTAAAGTACCCTTGAGTTGGGGAAATGTTGAATATAGGATGGTTTTAGGACCAGATATGTTAGCGCAAATGGAGATAATGGTGCAAAAAATAAAACAAAATTTAAAAGCAGCACAAGATAGGAAAAAAAGTTATGCAAATAGGAAGAGAACAACTAAAGAGTATCAAGTTGGTGAACATGTGTTCTTGAGCGTCAAATCAAAGAAAAGCAAGCTAAGAACGGGACTCTATGCAAAAATTGCACCCAGATATGTGGGACCTTTTGAAATTTTGGCTAGAATAGGGCCTGTAGCTTATCAATTGGCCTTACCTCCTTACAAAATAATTCGTGATGTTTTCCATATTTATTTAAAAAATATATATATATGGTTGATCAATTTCATATTATAAACTAGAATAATGTACAAGTGGAACCGGAAGGAAAATTTCACATGGAACCAATGTGCATTCTTGATAAGAGAGAAATTGAGCTTCAAAAGAATACGATTGTACAAACTAAAGTACAATGGAAACAGTATACACCAGAAGAGGTTACCTGGGAAAGAGAAGAAATTATGAGGCAAAATTATCCTGTTTTATTTCAAAATTTTGACCAAACTGATTAAGCATCGAGGAAGGTGCAAAGTTTTCAGGAAGGGAGCATTGTAATACCCCCTCGTAACATTTTCAATTTTAGTAATTTTTATTTTATGTGTAATGGAAACAAGTAATCTAATTTCTATACAAATATAATTCTGAATATGGGGGTTTAAACACTCATGCGATTAATTGATAGAAACTTGAGTTTAGAGCAGTAACTAAATCCTCACCCTTCTTTATGAAGACAAGTGGCCGGTAATAAAGGGAGTTAGTTATTTTCTATTTAAAAGTCCTAGGCAAAGAGGAGAAGGCATGCAAAAAACAAAAAATAAAATGAGAATAACAAGAAAGAAAAGAGAGAGTTGCCAGAGATCGCGAGAAGTGAAGGCTCTAATTGATTAACTGTGAGATAGCGCAGAGCTACCAAAGAACATATATGAGATGTTGGGTATACTGGAACCGTAACTGAGCATAACATAATGTTAGGTTTTGGAATAAATAAATCTCTTTAGTTTACTGGTGGCAACTTGAGGGTGCAAGGGAGTGAGCTTTAAACTTAAGGTTCTGGGCAAGGGGGTGGAGCTTTGTAGGCTTGCATGCTTCAAAGTTCCTACGACCAGAAGGTGTGTGACTGTTAACTTCACATTTTCAAAATTGAACAGATATCTTTATTTACCCTAAACGATGGTTATTTCATGCTTGTAATACATATGTCTTCGTCAAATGCGACTTTTATTTTAAAGCTAGTAATATTTTATTGGAATTTCTACAATATGGTGAGTAATCGATTTTAGGAAAATAGTTAACAGTATGTTTGTTTACATTCTTTTCACTGTAAATAATGACCTAGATGGTAACCATATTTTAATCGAATGTTTCAAGTTATAATTCATGCCTAAAAGTATAACGGTCGTCTTTTTCAATTTATCAGTAGAATACAAGTATTAGAGTTCAAGTTATTTTTATTAAATAATATGAATCCCGTTGTAAATCAACTATTTGCATGTGCATCCAATAGAAATAGGAAAAATACTCATTTAATTCTTTTTAGAAAACAACAGCAATAACAGTTCAAATAACCCAAGATAACTAATTTACAAACTATAAAGAGATTCAACAAAACATCACTTCTATATGATCTTTAAACAAATTCATTAGAGGGTTTTCCACGATGGTAGCTCGAGGAAGGAGTTTAAACCACAAAAAATTTCAAAGCATGCCGTATTCCTTTAATTTGTTTTTGGAAAGTCCAAACCGTAACTATGGAAAAGAAAAGAATTTAAGTTTACATAGCCGAACTTTACCTTCGACATAATAACCTAAATAACCCAGCTACTAAGGTTCTAAAATGCCTTGTCTAACATAGCTGAAGCAACCTCGCTTCTTTATCTTTATTCTGTACACATTAACGGAAGCACCTTCAAGATCCAAAGAGTGGATAGGACTGAAGGGTAAACAAAGGCTTACCTTTTTAAAATGCAGGAGTCATGTAAGAACATCGGGATGCATGTCTTGTCTTCCAAGAGAAGGGAACCTACAGGTTATGTTTGTAGCATTAGTAGTGTGGAAAAAGAACCTAACCAAATGATGAAACAACAATGTAAAAAAATTAGCTCTATTTACTTGTGTATTGAAGCTCGTTTCCTTCCGCAAGTCCTAGTTTAGGGTTAGCTTTACCAATTGAACAGAGGAGACTTTTAGTAAATTCAACCACCAACCAAAGTGACCTGAAGTAGTAACCAGTAGAACATTGACAAACTAATGGTGGTTTGTTGTTACAAATAATACTTCCTCAACATAAACCTCAAGTACTTGAAGAGCTCGCAACCAGGGAGGTAAGGTAGCTGGGAAACGCTCCCATGCTCTTTGAAAAACTATTCTAGTGCAATAGTTGGTCGAAGGACTCAAAATCCAAATCAAAGCCAACGACTTTAAGACAACTCATGCCTATTCAGCGAGTGCAAATGCTACCAGTTGTATAGCAACCCCTCTCTCAATATTCCCCATTGACTTTACCTTTTATCTAATACCAATAATTTACATCCAATAATGTCGATATGTTATTTTTTTTGCGTCCATGCATAGATTCATTCAAGCTTTATAACTTTGCAATTTTGTCCATAGAATGCCTTGGATTAATGTTGAAATGTTAAAGGCCTGTCAAGGTATACCTACATGGCGTTCATGAAAATAATAAGTGGTTAGCTAGGAAGTTAAGTAATACTAAGTTAACCTCTCGGTCCAATCCAGTCCATGTGCCTAGAAAACCAAGTTTAGCCATCGCAATTTTAACTTAAAACTTTAATAGGTGGGAAGTTAGGTTCTTATACCTTGGGTAAAAGAGTAGCTAATATTTAGATGTTGAATATATATATAAAGAAAATTAAACATATTTACATAGAAGAATAAATAAATAAATTTTTGTTACATGCCCCGGGTTTTATTTTGACTTCCTGAAAAGCAAATCTTGTTAGGAACAAGTCCTTGGATTGTTTATGGCAGATGGAACTTTGGAGGAGGACTTTGATAAGATCAAATTACAGGTTTGTGCCACACTTTGAGAAGATTCTTTCATTATGCCCTGATTGGTGTAATCATTGAGGCTAGACACGCTTATTACAAAGTTAACTTGTCATAAGGTGTTTCTAGTTGATGGGGACAAGTTGGATGGTGATTTATCCAAATAAGAACTCCTTGTTTCTCTTGACATAATGAAATTTTGTATATATTGTAGGGACATGTCCAAGTCCTTAATTCATATTCTAATAAACTAACTACTTGCTTGTTTAAAAAATTGATATGTTTCACTTCAACTAAGTTAGACTTCTATCTAAGTTAATTTTCTGTTAAATTTATGTTTTGTATTTTTGTTCGGTTTAGTTTCACTGTAGGTAGAAATCAATAATATCCTAAATTGTAGCCTATTTTACAATTTGCATTTCTTACAGTTCTTACAACAGCATGTATCTTAGTTCTATATTATGCTTTATAACAATTAGTTATATATTATACTTCTTTAATCCTAACCATAATGGCATCTATCCCTTTGTGCCATATCCCAAGATCCCTTACACTCTTTATACTAAGTTTTTTCTTTTACAAAATAGTGAAATATTGGGGTCAACATGCCCCATCCTCACCATTAGATTTAAACACTAGCTTCATCTAACATCAATGATTTATCCCAAGCTCAATATACAACTTCCCTTGGGTAAGCATTCTAATACTTATGTGGAATCTTAAGTAATTGTTAACTAACCATCAAGTCATCGACTAAAAAGGTTTCAAAGACAGTTATTGTCCTCATTCCAAAAAATTTAATCATTTCTCACCAAGATGACACATCCTTCACTCTTAGCATGGCTAAACTCATCTCCTCACTAGGTCCACAATTATACTCAATGTTATTGGCTCGATGTTCTCTTATTGTCTATGCCATATATATATACAACAAAGTTTCCCACTAATAATTAGGTTTGTCACTCATGTTCTCCCATCTTAGGTTACTAACTGCAAAAACTACCCCGGTGTTATATGCCATGCACCATTCCTTGTGCCAACCATTTACTTCTTAGCTATATATTTATTTCATTGTGTCACCCAAAACCTTAATACATATCATGCTACACTTGCATGGTTAAAATGAGTTCAATATATAGTTTGCACTTGAGTTTTGGATTTCATGCTCTATCTCATAAAGGTTATACAAGGATAATAATTTAGCCACTATCTTGTTTACAACACCATGCATCATAACTTAAATTGGACTTTTATAATTTTTAGGACATGCAGAAAACTCAGTTTTGTATTTTAGTTATTCAAACAACATGATTTACTACTCTAAATTGGCATCAGATAAGGTTTACGTATTCATCGTCTAAGCCACAAATATTTCAAATCAGTTTCAAATTCAACAAGGATTGCAAGGAACCCTTTGGAATATGGGCTTGTACTTAGTTATGAATGACTGATAGAGGATAAAATGTTTATGAGTTGCGATCTCATACTTGATCTCGAATAGTGTTCCTATACTCACATCACCTAGTGGGACACATCTTTCACAACAATATTATAAAATAAACGTAATTTAAATTTTGGGTATATTATCCTTTGCATTATTTGGGCCATGCACATGGAAATGTGCATGTCTTTGCATTGCCTTTCGAACCTAGGTCCTTCATAATATGGACGTCACAACTTTAGTCTCTTTTGTTAGATTTGCACAACATTGACATCGTGCATCATCCATCAAAATTCCTCTTTGTTAAAAACCCTACTTAAGTTAAAAGATTTTATCACCATTAATTGGTGAGACCTAAACAAAGCAAGTCCTTTAAGGCTAGTTCATTAAGTCGTGGAATACGTTTGTTTTTCTATGTCACCTTTTAATTTTATGCAGATGCACCTTCTGGCATATTCATAATGTTCAGGTTGCCTTGCTTTCATATTTAGGTATTCGCTCAAAGTGACCTCTAGCTCTTTAATGCCCATTCACCCCCTTTTCTTGTGACGCTCACACTTATTTAATTGAAATTTCATCTTAACTAGCTATTTATTATTAAATACTTGAAAATAATAATTTATTGATGGTTTTACAACATGAGTGGGCCTAATGGTTAAGAACATATGTTTCCTCTTAAGAGGTCACAGGTTCAAATCCAGAGGGGGGTAGTGTATGTACACCTCTGTAGACTTCAGCAGTTAAATCACTGCGCAGAGGGGGCAGAGGGGATCTCGTACACCAAATTCGTGTCTCCCTTAGCGGTGAACTTAAAAATATATTATTGTTATTATTATTATTTATTAAGTTTAGTCAAATTTTAAATCCCAAAAAATAATTTATATTAACTTAATTAAAATTAAAATTTAATATAAAATTGGTTATAATGTTTTGAATGTTAAATATTAAATTTTATTGAAATGCACTTGATTAACCCTTATAATTCAATAAATCTAGGTCCAAAGGCCAGTGAATGAGGGCCACACGCCCTCTTCCCCTCAACCCATGGCAAGAAGTAATATATATCAGCTCTCCCACTCCACAACACATCTTGCCTCGGCTTCACCGCTCACTGCTCAGGTATCTTCTGGTTAGGGTTCTCATCGGTATATATGTTCTCATTTTGTTTATTAGGGTTTATTAGGCTACTGGTTCAGCCTTTGTTCCCATGGGCATGCAGGTTCTTCAAGTCTTTAACCCACTAAATTTTATTTTATTCAACCTCTTCAGAGGGATGGTCTCTGTCTCCTATTCTTGTTCTGCCTTCACCGAGTGCCTGAGCACTATTCTTGTTTCGCCTTCACCGGGTGCCTGAGCACTATTCTTGTTCCGCCTTCACCTGGTGCCTCATAGGTAAACTGCTAGATTGCGGCCCACTCCTTTTGAAAGAAATAGTTCTAGAGGGGCGGATTCACAGCCTGCGCCCTCCCTTTTCCAAATTTCTGTGCCTAGTGTGGTGATTTGCAAACTGCACTGAGTTATTTTGCAAGTCGTGCCCTAGTTTGTATGGCACTCACATCTGCCCTGTTCTTCTACTATTAATGCCCTGTTATGCTATTCACTATCTCTAATCTTTCCTTTTAAAATATCATTTGCTCGAGTCTTACAATACCATGATGTATGACCTACTTACTTTTCCGCAATAGTGGCATTCCATATTATTTCCCACCTTTTGTGGTTTCTACTAAATAATGCACTCTCTGAAGGAACAAAGTTTTCAGAATCTGTTGCACTCAATCTTTTATCTTCAACCAAGAGAGTTGATATCATATCATCTAAAGATTGTGCAGACAATTGACTTAATGTAAAAACAACATTGTGATATTTTGAAGATAAGCTATTTAATAATACAGCTTTTTCATCGTCTTCCTCTACTTTAACACCAACTTCTACCAGTTGTTTTACAAGAGCTTTTAATTCATTTATATGACTAGACATTGTTGTGTCTACAGCCATCTTGAAACTAAAAAATTTAAGCTTTAAAGAAAAATTGGCATTAACTGCTTTTGAACCAAATATTTTTTGTAATTCCTCCCATATTTCTTCAGATGATTTATCTAAATCAATGTGATGAAGTTCTGAATCAGATAGTGCAAGACCAATGATTGATTTGGCATGATTATCTCTATTTTTCCACTCAACGACTTTAGCAGGGGGTTGTGTGGGTTCAGTTTCAGTACCTTTAACAATTCCCCATAGATTTTTCCTGATTAAATGTAATTGAATCTTAACCTTCCAGGTATGAAAATTATGGCCATTAAATTTCTCAAGAGGAGATTTGATTTTTCTAAATCTGCTTATTACTCCAAAATAAATACAAACTCTGAAGAAAAAAAATACAGTCACCCCAACGAAATTGACTCCACAGCAAACTTAAAATAAATAACAATTTATCTTCGGCTTGTGCAGAACAACGATCTTCCAGTCTCAGCAATGGCGTGACAACTTAAATAAAATTTTGTTTTTGACTTTTCTTGGCAGTAGATTCAATCAAAAAGTGGCAGCTCTCTTATTTGCTACAATATCTCTGAATGGTGGCTCAAATATTGATTACCTTGCGATTTTCTTCAACCCCTAAGCAAATAAAACTTAGCCTTGTGGCTTTGATACCATATTAAGAAATCATAGATACAATAAAATGAAACAGAAAATATAATAAACACAGAATTTTATTAATTGCACAGTGCAACGATTACATGGATACCTTCACTTATATTTCATTACAATATATGATGAACGGTTTGCATAACTAACTAAGCATAACCGTAAAGTTGTAACAACAAATAAACTACTATTGAAGCGTTAAACTTTAACATAATTGATGTGGTGTAAATATTATTAATCGAGAACAATAAGGATAATGTGAGTCATGGTTTTCTGATTGGTCAGTTTCTGGATTAGAGCAGTGAAGTATAGAGAATTCTATAGAATTATAATTCTAAGAGACCTGGCATACCTTAAGAAATAATCTACGACCGGTCAATTATAATTGTTGTCTTCTCTTGCTGGGTGCTTTCTGCATTGAATTCCTTGTTGGGTAAATTTCTGCACTGGTAATCCCTTATAACAGCTAGTTATTATCCTCTCTTGGATGCGCATTCATTCTCTGAAATCAGTGGAATAGATTCCAGAGTTTGTTACAATTAAATAGGGGGGTTGTTACATTGGTTTTTGTTAAGTTTTTAATGGTTATATCAAATCTTATAACATTTAGCATCATAACAGCATAACCATAAGCCAAAAGGTCACTAAAAGGTAGACAAGCACAACCACACAAAAAGAACACAAAGATTTATCCTGGGAAACCCTCATGGGGAAGAAAACCTAGCAAAAAATTCCTTTGTATATGATGTATAAAAGATAAAAAAACAAGACCCAAAAATAGGTGTGCCTCCCTCCAGCAAATATGTCTCTCTCTCTCTCTCCATGCGCTATACACAAGTGAGTGTCTATGTGTCTCAAATGAGAGGCTCCTCACTCTATTTATATTCTTTCGTTCACTTGACATTTAACGCAGTTATGTAGGCTCGAGTGGACATAACTGGGCTAACTCAATATAATAATATATTCCGGAGGATACTAATGACCCTATTTACAACGGAGGGGACATCCTCATGACTTAGTAATTCTCCCAATAGGAACATCGGGGTACAAATAAATACAAATGATTCTCCCAATAGGAACATCGGGGATAATAAGTAAATACACTTCAAAGTTACAATAATTCAACACTCCCCCTTAACGAGAAGGGTATTCTACAACAACATCAGCAGTAGGAGAAGGAGAGAGAGCATCTTCAACAACATCAAGGTGATACATCTATACGTCATAGGAAGTTTTCCACAATCAGTAACTTGGAACAACTACTCTTCATCATCACATGATCACTTGATCCCTTTACAGCAACGCTTCGATCCTTCGTAGTAGCACTTCGATCTTCTTGATCCTTTGCAGTAGTACTTCGATCTTCTCGATCGACAACATCATCATCAACATTTTAGTCTTTTTCAATCAACAATATTTTGACCTTTCGTTCATCATCATCATTAGCAATACTTTGAGCTTTCGATCAGCATCAGCAACAATTTGATCTTTCGATCAGCAACATCATCACCAATACTTTGATCTTTCGATCATCATCATCAGCAGCAGCAATTCTCTAAGCAACATCATCATCACACCCTGATATTTCGATCAGCAACATCATCGTCATCATCATACTCTGATCTTTCAATCAGCATCATCATCATCATCAGCAACAACCTGCAATCCACAATACGAAGACAAATGTCTTCGAATCACTTTTGGACTTAAGTCCAGGGATGATACAATACTACAACATTCACGGGGACCGAATTCTCTGGATACATTTTGAACAAAAGTTCAGGGATGATGCAATCCCACCACATTCTCGGGGACTGAAGCCTCTGGATACCTTTCTGAACCGAAGTTTAGGGATGATGCAATCCCACCACATTCTTGGGGACCAAAGCCTGTGAATACCTTTCTGAACCGAAGTTCAGGGATGATGCAATCCCACCACGTTCTCAAGTACCGAAGTCACCGGATCCGTTATGTACAAAATTTCAAGGATGATACAATCCTGCTTCATTCTCGAAGACCGAAGTTACCGGATCACTTTAGGGAAAGTGCCCAGGCATGATATAATCCCACTTCATTCTTGAAGACCGAAGTCACCGGATCACTTTAGGGCAAGTTCCCAGGGATGATACAATCCCACTTCAATGTCACTACTCCCCCTTTCGAGAAAGGCCTTTCCAGACAACACCAAGCTTGTCTTGAAAGTGTTTGAACTTTATCCGAGACAAAGGCTTCATCAACACATCAGCAACTTGCTCATCAGTACTCACATACCAGAGCTTTATGGCTCCCTTATGTATCATATCTCGAATGTAGAAATACTGGATTTATATGTGCTTCGATCTATCATGGAACACTGGGTTATCCGACATCTTTATGCAACTTTGGTTATCACATAGAATCATGGTGGTATCCAAATCTACGTTGAATAAACCTAACATCAGCTTCCGATGCCATATGACTTCACAACTAGCAGAGCAAGTTGCTATATATTCTGCTTCAGCCATGCTTAGAGCAACACTGGACTGTTTCCCGCTAAACCATGAAATCATAGCAAATCCCAGACTCTAACATCCACCTGATGTGCTTCTTCTGTCAAAGACACTTCCAGCCCAATCTGCATCCATATATCCATATAATCTGTAGTCATGATCTCTACCATAGTAATGTCCCAAGTCTGTCATACCTTTTAGGTACCTCATCACATGCTTTGCAACAATCAGGTGAACACATATAGGGTTACCTAGACAATGACTCAAGGTGTTCACAGCAAAACAAATGTTTGGTCTGGTATTTGTTAAATACATCAACGACCCAATAATCTGTCTGTATTGAGTTACATCCACTAACTCTGATATCTCATCAGACAACAGCTTCATGTTGGTATCCATGGGTGTGTCCATGGCTTTACAATCCAACATATCAAATCTTCTTTAATATTTCCACAGCATACTTTCCTTGGTTCGGAAAGATTCTTTATGAACTCTGCCATATCTCCATACTGAGGAAATAAAGCACCAATCCAATATCTTTTCATCTCGAATTCTTCATCTAGCTTCTTCTTGCAATATGTGATATGTTTCTTATTCCCTGTTAGAAATAGTTCATCCATATATAGTAATAGTATGATAGGTTCATCTTCTATAACCTTGAAGTAAAGGTTAGGGTCGTCTTTACTCTTGGTAAAGTCCAAGCTCGTCAGGAAACTATATATCCTTCCATACCAAGCTCTAGGAGCTTGCTTCAGGCCGTACTGGGCCTTCTTCAACTTGCATACGTGAGTCACTTTGTTTTTTGACTTCAAATCCCTGTGGTTGTTCTATGTAAACCTCTTCCTCAATCATACCATTCAGGAAGGTTGTCTTTACATCCATCTGGTGTAGAACCCACTTCATCATGGAAGCAGGTGCCATGATAGTTCTGATGGAATTGTACCTTGCTTCCTGGATAAAGTGTCTCTTCATAATCAATTCCCTCTGTCCGAGAGAATCCTTTAGCCACAAATATTGCCTTACTTCCATCAGCAACATATTTTATCTTGCAAATTCATTTGGAAGATACCACACTCTTGATTTCTAGTTTGAGTACTATATCCCAAACATCATTGTGGTATTCTTCCATCATTGCATCTTCCATGAGTTCATTATGTCATGTCATCGACATATCCTAGTCTTTCGCATTCGACCTTGAAGGTTGGAACCCAATTTACTCTTGGTAAAACCTCGGTCCATCATGTCATACCATGTCGAACTCAGAGATCTTCTGTAGTCACTCCCCCTAAAGCGGAGCATCATCTTCCCTCTGCATTCTTTACTGGAGTGACAGTAGCATCCTATGCTACTGTGTATCCGTCTCAGGTTACTAAATACCAAGATCCCTTTATCTTGAACTTTGTCGAAAAATTCCTCTTGCACCCATCTGTGAGCTTGTTGTATTCTATAGGTTTCCATCTTCAACCTTGTAGCAAAGGTTAAGATATTCATCACTCTAGGTGATCTGTCAAGCTCCTGGATGTGTTTTTCTATGGGTTCCTTCTAAGCTCATACAAAGCATATTCTGTACAGGTGGTTCTTTGCTTGATATATACTTCTACTGAAGAAGTGTGTTTGGTCAATAGAGTATGCCATGATATAGTCTATTCTTTCTGAGACAAACCACAAACCTTACTTTGTACACTTGTTCTTGTACATCTATAGGGAAGACACTACGGACTTCCCTTCAGATCTCGGAACCATACCGTATACATCATTCCTCATGATCAACTATTACTCTTTGACCATAGCTTCTTCCATAGCTGGAAGGGTTTGCATCAATGATGTCACCCAACTGTGTTATAGAACTAGAGAGTGTCCAAGGCCTCTTACTTTGGTTTGGAAGTCTCGGCATACTTTTCTTCATCTTGAGTTATCTCTCGTACCCAAGGTGGTCTTCATATTTTGAGGTGGATTTACCGCTCTCTAAAGCTCTTTCTTTCGTCACGGTGTCTCTGACCTTGGGAGCTTTAGGTTCATGTTTATTGGAGTGAATCTTGAATTGTCATCACTTGTTCTTTGGAACAAGTCTCATCCTCCTTTTCTTATAGGTGGTTGTATAGAACCTTTCCTACAAGTCAAATGCACCAGTTGCATGGTTAGAACCATTTCATAGAACATATGCATAATGACAAATTCTTATGCATCATGCAACTATTTAGCCAATACAACATTCATCCATATCTCACAGAAACCTTCTAGATGTCTTCCATATCTACCATGACATCATTGATATTGTGCACTAATCCAATATGTCAACAAAGAGGTTTCATTCTAGATAAGTAGCAATGGAGATTTGTATAGCGCCATGAGCTACTTACCCATCACATGCATATTAGTAGTATAATTTCATTAATGCAAACATTCTATCATGCATAACACATCAACTGAATATAATCAAATGCATAGCAAAACAATATCAAGAAATGACAATTGAATACTTATATTTCATTCATTTTGTGGGTAGACTCCTTCTTGATCCTTCTACTTCATCATCTTCTTCATTCATGACATCATCATTTCTTATCCAAATGCTAAGATGGATAAGAGGTTCTTCAAGAATTGAGTTCTTCATATTCCTCATCGCTTGAGGGATCTTCTTTGAATCGTGAGCGCTTGATCTTCATTTTCTCCCATATTCTCTTCTCTTATTATGAGTCTAGTTTCTTATTGTGTAAGGCTTTAGCCTCATCTTTCTCTGGAACTGGAACCTCTCCACTGATGTAGGTGTCCAATTCATTTTCAGTTTGAGGTGTTCGTCTTGGTTCTGGATCTGGCTGCTCTAGGGTTTGTCATAGAAACCCTAATTTTTAAAACATGGAATATTTTAGATCTGATTGGATAGAAAAATGTTCCTCCTAAAGGCGAGCTAAGCATCATATTAATTTTCCCAAAACTGTGATCAGAATTGCAAAATATCTGATGCCCTAGTTTTCTTCAGTTTCTTCTGTATAATGCCTAATATTGTTTATGTGGTATCTCTGAAATTACTGCTCCTCTGTGTCTGAAATTTTGTACTGAGGTTGTCTCATCTCTCCTCTTTTCAAAACCGCAGGTTTGAGTAGAATTGGTTTCACCAATTGGGGTTTATGTGTGTTTTCCCAAGATGACTTATTTCAGAACTGTTCAGAAGAGCGAACTTGTATGGACTGCCACATGTCACTATTTCATCTTCGAGGTCTGAAATTTTTACTACAGAAATTAAAGTTTGTGCCCTTTCTAGAACATCTTTTTAAATTTAATTTAGACCTTCGTATCCCTAGATATAGCAATTCTCCTTAGATGCCCTATTTAAGGTTGAATCCTAGGAGTGGCTGGAACCCTAACTTGGATGAATCATATCTCCTAGAATATAATGAATCTGAGGCTGAAACTTTTACACAATGTACATCAGGAATTTATCTTCAAACTGTGAAAGTTTCAGCTCCTGATCCTTCTCCAATCTTGAGATATAGTGAATCTAAAAAAAAATACTAGTTTTAGTATTTTAGGGTTTTCAAGCATGAAACCCTAATCTTCAATAGATGTAGCACTGTTTCAGCTGCACAATGACTTCTTTCAGGGTGGCTCTGATACCATGTTAAGTTTTTAATGGTCATATCAGATCTTATAACATTTAGCATCATAATAGCATAACCATAAGACAAAAGATCACTGAAAGATAGACAAGCACAACCACACAAAAAGAACACAAAGATTTATCCTGGGAAACCCTCACGGGGAAGAAAACCCAGCAAAAAATTCCTCTGTATAAGATGTATAAAACATAAAAGGCAAGACCCAAAAACAGGTGTGCCTCCCTCCAATAGATATGTCTCTCTCTCTCTCCATGCGCTATACACAAGTGAGTGTCTATGTGTCTCAAATGAGAGGCGCCTCGCTCTATTTATATTCTTTCGTTCACTTGACATTTAACCCATTTATGTAGGCTCGAGTAAACTTAATTCAATTATGTCGGCTCTAGTGGACATAACTGGGATAACTTAATATAATAATATATTCCGGAGGGTACTAATGACTCGATTTACAATGGAGGGGACTTCCTCGTGACTCTTAGTAATTCTCTCAATAGGAACATCGGGATACAAAGAAATACAAATGATTCCCCCGATAGGAACATCGGGAATAATAAGTAAATACACTTCGAAGTTACAATAATTCAACAATTTTTAAATACTATTTTACTGTTGGACGTGTTCACCTTGACTGGGTGTTTCTCCCATCTCCCCAAAGGTGGAACGATTTTTCTCTTGTTGGACAAGCCCACTCCATGCATTAACTTCTATTTATCATATTGGTTGGATTTTTTATAATTGTCTATGGGTTGGCAAATTTGGTGTCCTAATACGCCTAATATTGAAGTCCTCGGAGTGGAAACGAACCAACACATTGACTTCCATTTCAATTTGAATCGATGGCCCTTAAAGTGACCGTTGGCTACTAGAAAGATAATGCTACAACACTATTGCATTGAGATTAAATCATAGAGTTTTATGGTTCGCACATTGTGGGCAATGTAAAGTTTACAAGGACCGATAATTTTTGTTGCAGAGATAATTCCTTAGATTGCTATTACAATGCATAAATAAATAATTGTAGAGTAACATCGATGTACATGCTTAGCTGGAAAATGAAATGAGGTAATATGATTTATGTTTTTTACATCTACAGTGAAAGAGCAAGCGAGGAGCAGTAAGGTAATATGATTTATGTTTTTTACGTCTATAGTGAAAGAGAAAGCGAGGAGCAGTAGCACTTACGATCTGCAACAATTGCAAACCCATGATTCTCAGTAAGTGTACACATATATCTGTAGCAACATACAGCATTCAGATTAAACATCAATTTGTAACTTGCAAACAGTCATTTTTGTAAGTTCACTTGTCTTTTTGTACTCGCAGTAGTTTTTTTTTGTAAGCGTCAAAACAAAAAGAAAGATGGACTGTAATAGGATGCATTCTCAGTTGAAACCGACACCCTTCAGTTTTTTTGAGTCTTCAATTGCTGAGTCTGATTGTTAATGGATGAAGTTGCAAGAACCCCTCAGGTCTCAAATGGCTCAAACTAAGGAGTTATTATAATATAATGCTCACTTTTGTTAAAAAAAAATGCAGTCACCATTTTACAAAGCAACTGTGAAATCAGTCTTAACATGACTGCAAGATTCTCAAGCGAAAGAAGAACATCTCCAGAATCAATCACAACTCCAACATGATGAAGTGAAGTAAAGTGAAGGAATCGATATTCTAAACTAGTTCTTGTCCAAAACACTCTTTACGAATTCGACAATGATTCCTTTCAGCATTCAACACGTGATCAACTTAGTAAACTCATTAAGATGCAGATTAAAATAAAGATTAAGTTTGTCATAAACAAGTTCAGCATCCTCTTTCCAAGCCCATCATCAAACCTTGGGAAGAAATCAAGAACAACAAGGAACACCAAGCATAGAACCGGTCTTGGATATGAAAAGAGGTTACCTTTAATATTCCAGATTATTGGAAACCCATTCATTTTAAAGTTTTGGGTTTCTTTAAAGAAGGTTCATCTTCACTTCAGCATCAGAGCGTTTTGATCTCCATCCTTGCCAGCATTGCGGCAAGCACAATCATTATTCATATAGTTGTTCATCACTAAAGAAACATGCAAGAATTGAGTTTCACTATGGATCACTTGGCCATGGTCATCAATAGCGAATAAAATTTCTAAGTCATACCGTAGATTGCAATCTCAGGTATTTACACATCTTGCAAATGAGAATATCCACTCTTCTCTCCTTGTTCCTAACAGGGGGATGTCTATCAGGCTTCAAATTTCGAAGTCCTATTTGGGAAGATCCAGAACAAGCGAGCCAGAACCAGAGCCATTGCCACAGCCAGGTTCCCCCGAGTTATGCCAGAAGGAGAGAAGAGCAATATAATGCACAAATTTCAAGATTTCATTCTTCTCATAATAATCATAATTGAAAGCCCGCTCAACCAATATCTACATTTACATGAAGCTCGATGTCTTTGTGTGGTTCTGCATTTACAATTTTTTAAAACTTAAATCTTTATCATTTTTCAAAACTTAAATCTTTATCAAATATGAGAACATCCTATTTTTCTAAGATCCCTATAGGTTCATTTTTCATTACAACATGCATGCATCTTTGTTTAAATAGATTTGCTATTTATTAATGTTTTAACACGTGCATGCATCTTTGTTTAAATAGATTTGCAATTTATTAATGTCTTAGTAGGTCATTTTGTTTAAATAGATGTGTTGTTTATTAATGTTTTTAGTAGGTCATTGTTGTGTGAAAACAAAATTTTCATGTTACACTAAATTTTCATCACTATTTTAATATCAACCTATTAGCATAGATCTATTTTAACTTTTATTGATCTACCAAATGTCGAGACTCTTGAAGTGTAAACTATTTTTGGAGTCTTTAAACTTGAAGAAGGTTTGAGCTTCAAGAGATTTGATCTTTTTGGAGGAGTGTTGAACTTGAAGAAAGTTTGCACCTCAAGAGATTTGATCTTTTTGGAGTGTTAAACTTGAAGAAGGTTTGCACCTCAAGAGATTTTATCTCTCTTCGCTTGGTAGAGCGAGAGCTAGACTTGGTCAGAATTAAAGATGGATCTATTTCAGGTTATTACATTGTTTAGTTGGCCAAAATTAAGATGGATCTATTTTAGGTTATTACATTGTTTAATTAACCAAAATTAAGATGGATCTATTTGGGTTATTACAGTTTTTATTTTATTTTAATTATGCCTGCTTTCTACAACCAAGTGAATGAAACCTGTCACATCCAGCTCCAAAAAAAAAATCAAAACACATGTAAGCTCCAATTTTAAATTAGGTTTTTTAAATTATGGTGAGCCTATATGCACACATTTAGCTTCAAAGATATATGGTGAGCCTATATGCCCACATGTGTGGACATTCTCTGGATATCCTTACTAAAACCACCAAATCAAAGTGATAAGGAGCACAGATTCAACCCAAGTGATTCCTCCACGCATTGAAAGGTTGGAGAGAACTCCATAAGAAACGAGAGAGATTAGACTGTTCACTTCATCCTCCATAAGTGATCCTATGGGTTGAGTTAATCATATGGGCTATGTTATTCATATACACAATTTCAAGGAGCCTGTGAGAAGAATTGATTTATGAAATTCCATTTTCTTTAAATATGCAGCTAATGTGTGGAGATGTAATTGCAGCTAAGAGATACTTGGTTTGCAGTTGGAAGATGCTTGGTTTTGGTTGTATATTGTATATAACAATGAATTTAGTACGATCATTTGTTAATTTGGTGAAAACTCTTTCAAATCCTTTTTAGTGCATATAATTATAAATGTGTGTAACATGTATGTCATCCTTTAAGATATGCAAGCATAGCAGCTAACAAAATAAATATCTCTCTTCCGAAAAGAAAACAAGCACACATAAACAACAAAATAAATATATATCTTCAGAAAAGAAAACTAGCACACATAAACAACAAAATAAATATCTCTTTTCAGAAAAGAAAACAAGCACACATGTAAATGATAGAGAAGCAAGTTGAAATTAAAAAGAGAATCCTTTGAGTCATATGATGAGGAGCACACATAAACAACGAAATAAATATCTATTTTCATAAAAGAAAAGAAGCACGCATAAATGATAGAGAGGCAAGTTGAAATTAAAAAGAAAATCCTTTGAGTGATATGATCAGGTGTCTTTGGTTGCTTGGTTTTTTAACAATACTATTATATCAGATGGATCAAATAGTAGAATTTCATGTATATATATAAAGAAAGAGAGGGGCCTATCTTAATTTTAGCTAGCTTTATAAACAGTCAAGAGGGATCAAACCTTTTAAGGTGCAAATATTTCTTTAAGTTTTTTTTCAAGTTTAGGATTTGAAAAGATGTTTGCACCATACAGGATATGCTCCCTCTCAATACTTTATAGAGCAAAAGTTCTCAATGCTTTATAGAGAAAAAGTTTAGATGGATCTATGGTGGATTATTTTTATTTTTATATTTTGGCTATTAAGGATATTGTCATTCTATATTTCTATATTTAGAAAACTCTCCAACATACCTCCAAATTCTAAGCTTATGTACTTAATATATAAACGTGTAATTTCCTATGTGTATATGAATCGTTTACTAATCATTTTTTTTAAGAATGTAACTAAAACTCAGTTCATAGCAGCCATTATTAAAATTTCAATTCAAATTGGATCCTTGTGCTTTGACATTTATTTAAGATAAATAAAATACATTTATGTTTACCATCTTTATTTGTTTTCTAAGTTTCTATTTTCTTTAGCAATAACGAGGGTCTTCTAGACAATAAAAATAAATGGGAGGATTGGATAGCGTACTCCCTTCTTCTATGCAGCTACAAGCTTGTGTTATTGTTATTATCTAGGATTCTAGTTATGTTTCAAATGATTTTTTTAGTTTATATAAGGTCTTGGGGTTTCCAATTTGTAGTAAGCCCTCTGGTTCTATATTCCAAACCATGGTTCTGATACCATGTGCAGGGACCTATACAGGTCCTTAATTCATATTTTAATAAACTAATAGTTTGCTTGTTTTAAAAATGGATCTGTTTCATTTCAACTAAGTTAGATTTATGTCTAAGTTAAATTTCTAATAATTTTTTGTTTTGTATTTCTGTTCAGTTTAGTTTCATTGTAGTTAGAAATCAATAATATGTTATTGTATCCTATTATACAATTTACAATTCTTACAACAACATATATCTCGATAATTTCAACATATATATCAATTGCCATCCCTTAGAGTACTAAGTGGAAATACATCAAAGTAATAAGTGGAAATTACTTATAGAAACAAAGTACTAAGTGGAGATACATCAAAGTAAAAACTTAAAATTACTTATATAAAATACATTTGGAATAGTAGCTTTGTCCCTATGGAATAGTAGCTTTGTCCCTACAGGCTCAACTTTGTCCTTGCAAGAACCCACAACTAGAAAACTCAACTGCCTAATGGGGGTTCTCAACCATCATAGGATGCTACAAGGGGGGTTCTCAACCATTTTCATAAGTATCTACCAAGGGGGTTCTAAACTCCCCTTGTATGTTGATATGAAGGGGGTTCTACACCACCATTGTAGTTTTCTGTGAGGAGGGTTTCTAAACCACCCTCGTAAGTTGCTACAACGGGGGTTCTAAACCACCCTCATAGGTTGCTACGAGGGGGGTTCTACACCACCCTCATAAATTGGTACGAGATGGGTTCGAAATTGCCTTGTAAGCTTCTACAAGGGGGGGTTCTGACTGGCCCCAAAAGTTGCTAGGAGGAGAGTTCTAAACTGGCCTCGTAGGTTACTATGAGCTGGGTTCTAAATTAACCTCATAGGTTACTATGAGGCGGGTTCTAAACTTCCCCCAAAACTCAATCCCTTTAGTGGTGGTTTTTGAAGAGATATAAACCACCCCAATAGGTTGTTATACAAGGGGTTATAAACTTCTCCTAAAAGTCACTTTTCAGGGAGGTTCCAAACCTCCCCCTTAAAGGCACCGCTGCTAGAATTCAATCTTTTTAGCGGCAGTTTTTGAAGAGATATAAACCATCCCCTAAAAGTGACTTTTAGGGGTGATTGAAAACCACCCCCAAAAAGTCACTTTTTGGGTAGATTTTGAACTGCCGCCAAAAGTCACTTTTTGGGGAGATTTTGAATTGCCGCCAAAAGTCACTTTTGGGGGGTGGTTTGGAACCACCCCTAAAAGTCACTTTTGAGAGTAGTTTATATTTCTTTAAGAACTGCTACTAGAAGGCTCGACTATTACCAGAGGTGCCTTTTTGTAGTAGTGTTTTAAACCAAACTATTATGCTCTTGAGTCTCTGAGTTTCTTATTTTTCAGCCAATATTTTGCTCCTCCTAGTCTCCAAAAGTATAATATCAACTTTATGTCGTTGATTCCTAAACTCATCTGTATCATTATCCCATAGGGATTCTAAAATTGATTCAATGTGTGTCAACTCATTTTCTTGTAATCTTCTTTTCTCTTCTCCCCAAGAAATTGTTCTTTGTTTCATAAAAGAAGGTTATGCACAAACTGTAGGCTTGCATATTTTTTACGAGTTCCATCATATGGAATCAAGTCATCCTTCACCATATGTAAAAAACCTTCATCCTTCAACTAGATTGCATTGAACATAAATGGACTATGGGGTACTTCATTTACCATGGTCATCTCAATAAATACTGGAAAGTGGTGTGAATCCTCACCAGATCAAACCCACTACTTAAGAGTAACAGAGGCTTAGACAACACCTTCATTGACCAAAAATCGATCTAGACCTTTTGCAATTCTCTTACACCCCATTTTCACGTTCCTTCATGTAGGCTTCATCTTTATAGACATGATATCATAAAAATTGTGATATAGAGTCCTAATGAAAAAATATGCTAAATCATCCTTTCGAGTATTACATCCCCAAATTTTAGATTCCCCAAAAGAGAAATTGAGGTCTCCACCTATGATAACCAATTCATGATCTATTATATTAGAGTGAAAAAATATGTTTTAGAAATCATCTCTTTGTACATATGGACCATAGAGATTAATAATCGTGAATTACATACTAAGCTCCCAAGAGTACATAGATGTCCCAATCATGAAATAACAGCCCATGAAGTATGCGTTTGAAGAACTTGTTATTCCACCTTGTTATTTGTCCACTAGAACTTCCATGTTCATCATGACAAACAACAAACCCATCAGGCATCATCCTTTCCAACTCCAATAAAACTACTTCTCCGCGTGACAGGTTTTTGTGCAACATAATCATAGCAGGCTTAAGGGTCTCAACAACCCTGTTAACGGTAAGTTTTTTTATAGGGGATCCCCAACCCTCTACAATTGAAGGACATTAAAATAATTAAGGCACCATAATCCAGGCATGTATTGCTTTAAGAGACCCCTTAATCGATTTATGTTTGTCCACACTTACATCCAAATTAGCTTGCACTCTAGCTCTAGCCAAGGCCAATTGTCTACCCCTAAGCTGATAAGATCCATTAGCCAAGGGAGATAGAGACAACCCCCCATATGTACCCTCCACCAGATGAGATTTTAAGATCCTTATAGGCCACAAATCTTATCTAGAACCTTTACATTCCATGGGGGATCTCTATAAAGGGTTAACCCTTATATGTACAAAAGGATAATCTTTCTCCAGTAAGATATCAAGAAACTTTGAATTAGTTGAGCCTAAATCTAGTCTAGGGGATATAGATTGTCAGGCGAGATTAAAAATGATAGGACATCGATCAAAACCATATACCTCTTTACCCATCAACAAAAAGGAATGATGAGGTATCATGGATACAACTAATGGGATCAACATGTACATAGATAATAATAAAAACTATGGATCCATCTCAAACTGTGATGCAGAGATACCCATATAAAACTGAAGATAATTGTCAAGCATAGGTGAAATATGATCATGTGTTAGGTTCACACCACCCACTTCATCCCTTGACCCCCTACTGGAAGAAACATCTAAGGAACATGCAATTTCCAAACCGAGTGAAGGTGAAGCCAAAGTAACTTCCATAGTGCAGTCATCCATCGGAGCAAAAATCAAAGGAAGTGATTGGTAAAGGAGCACAACAGATGCACGAGAGGAATTGACCAAAACATCTCTCCTCACAAGACTAAAATCATGTACACTAGAGGTAACAGAAGAGGAAACCCATGAGGATCCTTTTCGAAGTGAATTGTGTGTAGAGGATGAAAAATAATGGGAGCCCCTAGAGAGGCCCCGAAAGAGCAAGAGGCTAAAAAAACCCAACCCACCTAGATTAATCCCTAAACTAGATTCCCTGGAGATCATAGAATTATTCCTTAAGGACGAAGAAGGAGATGAAAAAGCATAGTTTATGGGAAAATATGGGGAAATAGATCTTGTATGAATACTTTCAGATATCATCAACATCATTCCAAAGGTAGAGCTTGTATTAGGATTAGACCCTTTCTCCATTGACGCTTGACCAGCCGATACAAAAGAAAGAGTACCCACCTTCGATTGATAGATCATCCTCACGCATATAACAGGAGGATGTTATGGTTGTGTTGACTGCTGAGATACCTCAAGATGTTCCACCTACAGGTAATCTAGTCCAGAGCAAGGAGGAGGACGAGAGCTCGAGCCAATTAATCAAGAAAACACTACCAGTGGTTCAACTTTACAAAAAATTGTAATTCAAGCATGATCCCCTTCAATTCCCGGAATAATGCATACACCACAATGAGACTCAAAGTGCATAAAAATCTCAGGAGGGTCCTCTACCTTATTCCAATTCACAATAAAACAGGGGAAGCCATCTCCAAAGGAGTTCTTAGAAACACTCGAATGTGAGACTGAGACAACACCCAAACATGTATCCAAACCTTGAAAAACTATCACCTTCAATGTTGTCTTGAACATCCAATAAGGGTATGAACCCGTCTATTAGAATCTGAGAGGGATCCGAATGAGCACAGGTTTCTTCATAATTTCTAGACAACACCCCTCATATAGGGGGCGACTAAGAAAGAACCTCCTTATTACATTGAACATTATGTATACTCGTGTTAGGCCTTTCAGAATTAGAAACAGAGCATGGATGTGACTTATGCATCCCTATAGAGTCACCATCGAATGGTATATGATGGGTAGGTGGAGGAGGAAATTCTCATGCCAAATGACCATGGGAGTGGCATCTATTACACCTGAAAGGGACATTAAAATAGTTCAAGAACTGCATAATGCTATAATATCTTTTGATGATAATGTTCTTGAAGGGTAATGCTTTTCTCAGGTCCCGTTCAATTAAAATGTGCTATATAGTCATGATCCTTGTCAATAAGTAGCTTTGGTCTGTAGCTATGAAAAAACCCAAATATGAGCTTATCCTTTGAAAAATATCAAGAGACCACAAACTAATTGGAAGTCCAAGTAGCTTGACCCGTATAGGAGACTTGCAGAGATTTTCCTTGCGGGGGTCAAAAACGGTGCCCATTGTTTAAGTTTTAAGGGAACCACACCCCAAAGCTACACACCCGCCATAATCAAATCATTATCCCTTTTGTGGTTGAAAATAATGCCAATCCATCCTTTGACCATAGTAAAGAACTTGGGAAGGTATCCTATCCAACCAGATCGAATTTATATAGCTCATAACTTCATGTTTTTTATGCCAATGGACATACCAGAAAAACCTCCAACCTAATAATTGTTCGATAATGCCGCAACAACGGTTCATGTTTAGGTCCACTCATAGAACTAGATTTAACAGATCCTACTTAATCTCAATACACATCCTCAAATTTTGCTTATGACTGGAATTTCTCTTCTGTCTGAGGTTCTCAGAGACTGTGGTCGACTCCACTGTAACATTCCCTTCATAGACTGTAATCGACTCCACTATAACATTTCCTTCAAAATGATGTGAGATTGTCACCTTTCCTAAACCTTGAACCTCTAATGACAAGTAAACAAGGTTGTGTGCTAAGCACTCTTTTAGAGATTTTGCCTCTAAATCAGTTAAGGAAACACATACTCTTGTGCTTCGACCGCTATCATCCCCTCCTGTGCATATGAAACAAATAAAATCTATCGACGATCATCTATACATGAAAGAGTACCTAGAAATCCAGAGAAAAAAAGGAATGCAAAACGTGATAATGAATAGTCTTTGCCACCCTCATAGGGTCTCTGACTACTCCTCAAGAGACATGTCATCTTAAGGTCTCTAAGAGGAGCCATAGTAGGATGCATGGGTAGGTCCAAAACAATCCCAAGAAATGAGCCAATAAAATGACCATTAAAAATATCGAACATTGTCTAGCATGTTACCTAATAATTAATGTTGCTGCAGTTGCTTTGTTATCCATTCAATCTGTGAAATCAAACCGCTAACAAAACAACCACCTAAGCATTAATTGTTGCACAATGATATGGATAATGTTCACCATAAAAAACCAAAGACTATTTAATATATGAGCTATGTCATAACTACCAAAAAGCCACGTCTAGATCTCCATCAAAAGAAACATCAATTCGAACAAATAAAATTACATCATATACAACACCGTTTAAAAACAGTGCATCATCAATAAAATACTAGGACTCCATATAGATAAAATACTGCTCACTGAAATGAAATAAAACCAATACCCATCTGCCATTGAAGACCTGCAATACCCACGAGATAAAGTGTAATGCATAAAGACACCCCACACATGACGTTGAATTAATTATTCTTATTTATTTCCTAACCATGTGGAGATATTATTTATTGGATCAAAAGTTTGATTCAATGCTTTAATTTTTTTTTTAGGTTAGGGAAATCGGTAACACGTCGGGATTACCTGGGCGAGGCCCAGGTTCAAAGCCGTCGGCTTTGATTCAATGCTTTATTACTGAAGATATGATTTATTGTGTCAGAATCAACGTTCAAAATAGAACCCTTTGAAAGGGTTTTAGCCTTTCCAAAAGTGCAAAGTTAAAATTGCCCCTAAAAAAAATTATAATTTGAATTTTACCTCTCCAATTAAGAAAGGTATAATTTATATCAACATTTCAAAAGAAGGGCAACATTTGAAATTACCTATCCATATAAATTTTTCAAGTTGTTGAAATTCATATGCTATAAAGTTCAACTCATCATTCAAAATATTGGAAATATGATAAAATATAATCACTCACTCACTCATGTCATGCACTGAGTGCTTAGTCGTGTAAGATGACCAGTAATCATTGATGACTACGAGGCACTAGCCATCGAGATGCGACTCTGATTCTCGACTCGCAGGGATAATTTTAGGGGCGAATTTTAGCCCAGTGGGCTATTTTTCCATGTTTTTTCCCCAAAAAACATTCGCCATTTTGCATTTTTTGAAGCCTTGTTTCGCCCAATTTTGATGGAGTAAAATTTTTTCACCCTAAAAATCGCCAAATTATTATATAAATGATTTAGAATCCTTGGAAATTAAAATATTTTTTGAAAAATATCGTCAATCATTTTAGAGTTGGCATTTTAAGAATTGGTAATATTCACCAACATTTATACACTTTTAAATAAGTATGGTTCCTTAAAATCATCCCTGTTCTCGAGTCACTTGGGGCTTCAATCTAAAGTGTGACAATGTGTCAAAAACTACGACTATAATAAAAAAGAACAACTAATAGTCTACTACTAGGCCCGAAACGAGCTCAAAACTTTGTTCCTACTACCTATGTGAACCTCGCTACCAATGTCCACTCATTTTTCGTCAAACTAAAATTCAAAAGGTTGGTTTGATGAGTCCTCCTCTACAAGACCTCATTTTTTGCATGAATATCATGGACTCACGACAACTATAAACAACACCCGATGTCATGCAAATACAAATAATGGCATGTAGCTAGGATCACAAATTATGTAGAGGTCGATTTATGCATTGCTATAGAGAGGTGTCAATGGGCACATGATATGGAAAAACAATGGTTATTAATAAAATTTATAAAAAAAAAAAAAATTTCCCATCAAGAATAGTCTTCAATTTAATGGGTGGCATGATCATGATGTAATCTCCCTCTGGCCTTCCAAACATTTGTGGTTTCTCACAACATTTGTCCTCAGTGCCACCAAAATACATAGAAAAATTACTTGTATTTACATCCTCTTCCCTTTAAATCCTCATCTCATAGTCATAACTAAGGATTATTATGCATGCATATCCTTACCTTATAATATGAATTGGGTCAAGGCACAGAGACAACCATAAAATATTAAATGGGTCAGGACGCAAAGAGTAAGAGACAACTATAGGTAAGTCTTATATTAAATTTACCATATAAGTCTTTCATTAACACTATCAACTGAGATTTGGATTGTTGTGATCTTCTTATCACTCCTCACTAATGTGATTGCAAGGCATTTTTGAAGGTGAGGTCCATAATTTTAGGTCTTCTTCCTCATTATCATGCCTTTTGGTAAGACAATAAAGAGGGTAGTGGCCTCCATCAACATGGAAAACGGTTTCGACATAGAGGTATACACATTAATTGTTTTCATTAAATAACTTAAATTCCTACATGTGACTGTCGATTCATTGAATCCTGGACCGGTACAAAACACAAAAAAAATTAGAGCCCCAAGCCCTTAATTACTCACACCTAGAACTTTCTCAAATCTAGCCATTAATAAACTTCTTTTGGTATTTTGGTTCAATTTAAAAGGTAGATTGTTGGGACTCAGACATGCAGTGAGTTGCAAGGGTTCAATTGAATTAGGCTTGATTCCATTGCCCCTCCATCCCATACATGTATTCTTTCACAACAAGTGTTGAAGAAAACAAATTGATGCACTGACCCCAATTATGCTAGCTTTGCTAACTTGCTTGGTATGTAGGATTTTTTTTAATGTTTTCTAAGTTCTGTATTATTTTTTCTTAGGTGTGCAATTCTTATCATTCTTACATCTCTCAAGCTTGGATTGCATGTGGATGCCCCAATATTGTTATGACATAGTCTAAGTAGTTTTCTATATAATGAAGTGTGCTCCAACTTGAAACAATACAATATAATAGTTGTTATGTTACTGAACTGTAAAATTAATGATACACATATGACAACTTAATGTGTTCAAAATAATTTTTATTGAAAATATATCATTTTTCCTATAAATAGTAAGAGGTGCTCAATTGTTAAAAATTGTAAAAATTTGAAAGAACAATTTTATTTTTTACATTTTTTTTGGTGAAAGGGTTTAGTTAATTTATACTTGTCAATTGAAGTACAATTATTTATATTACGCTTTATCTTTGAAGGGCTCCAAGAATAAATGCCCTTTCAATTGAAATTAAGACCCACCCTTCAAATTTGATCACTGGTTAGAATTTGACTCAATGTAATGTAAAGTAAAAGTAAAATTTGATTCAATGCTTTATTAATGAAGATATTATTTATTGGGTCAAAATTTCAAAACTTTGTTTACTCGCTCGATCTCAATGTATAGTAATAGTGGTGAGTGGGATTTTTACACACTTACAATTTTGAGATTAAAATATTATGAAATGATTAAATCAATAAATGTTTGTGCTAAGTCTACTTGTTAGATGTTTTGGATTTTTTGATGTTTTCTAATTGGAATCCGTTGAATTTTTTCCCAAAATATGAATTTTGAAGTGTTTAAATCATTTTTTTGAATTCATAAATGGATTCATTGTCCTCAAATACCGTATAGGCACCTAGATTGTGCAAGTTTAACAACTATCATGTGTTTTTTCAAGAGTTAATCTATAATTTCTACCATATTCTAGAAAAACAAAAAACAGAAAAATAGCTCGGAAAAAGTTGAAAACATCTAAATTTTAGACTACTTCCATCTTAATTGGTATCCTTCACATTAAAGTATAAACTGTGAAAGTTTATATAATGAAACTTTATGTAAGTAAAGAAAATTTTGATTGAGATAATTTTCAATACTCTTTGTATGGGAGTAGGGGGTTTTCTAGGGCCTTTTCCTAGATGCAATGTGGCCTTCATTTGGCCACACTATCCAATTAAACCCTCATGATGTTATTGGCCCTATCAAGGACCTAAACTTCACAGGTTCAGAGGGTTTCATTGCATCTTTCTTAAAACCTGTTGATCAATGTGGGGACCCAATTGAAACCGGTTCATATAAGAGTGGGAGTGAAGGAAGGTCGAAAGTGTCCCCATCGAAGAACCCTCAGAGGTCAAGTAGCAGTGCAAATTTGCGGCGAAGGAAGAATAAGTGCACAAAATATTTTGGGAATCCCATCATATCGATTTGTGGGGTTGATGTTTCTATTCCTCAGGCAATTAAAATGGCTCAAACCGTGGTGGTAGGGAAAATGAGAGGGTGATATTTTAGTCTCTCCACTATAGAAGAGTGGGGGGATTTTAACTAGTTCAAGAAGCTAAATTATGCCCCTAAAGCTAGGTTTTTGGCTCGAGGATGGTTTGCTTTCAAGTAGGAGTCAGAAGAAGACGCAAATGGTATTCTCCAAAAAATCCGGAGTATCGAATCCTCACCCATTATGTTCAAAAAATGGACACCAATGTTTGATGCAAAAAAAGAAAGGATGCATGTAGCTCCAATATGGGTGAAATTTCATGGTTTACCAATGGAGTTTTGGAACTTAGATTCCTTTTGGGAATTCAGGAATGCGAATGATAGCAACCCACATTTTTGTATCCCTAAATGTTAGGGATTGTCTTAGGGAGGAGATAGAATGAGTTTGGGGCAAGGAGATTCATCATCAGAAGTTGGATTATGAAGGGATACCATTTTGGTGCCAGCAGTGCCATGTCTATAGGAACAATGTTAATTAATGCACTTTGTATTTTTTGGGTAAACATCCATCTGCATGGAAGCGATCAACTGCGAATTAGGGGAAGAGTTGTGGAATTCTCATAAAAATTTGGAAGAAGTGATTCCATTGGGGTTGCATGGATGGCCACACACACCTCTAAAAGGGGTAGGGTGAATCCCCCTTTGTCTCGAGAAGTTATTGATTTAGTGGTGGATTGGGTCGAGGCTAAGTGCACACAAGCTATGGATGTAGGGGTAAGATGCCAGGTCTGCCCTCTCCTCAATCCTGCTGGTGATTTTTTGGGTAAGGCAATTACTTCTTCCTCACCTGAAATTTTGAAGGTAAACTCTGTAAATGTCTTGGAGAATGTGTTTGGAAATATGGAAATTTCATCCAGATCTCATGAAGAACCATGGATTTGCAAACCCCTACGCACCCCTATATATTCAATCTCTTGCTCGATACCTTTTCCCCCTTCTTCCTCTATCCCCTCTCTTATTCCTTTTGCAAATCAAAATGATCCTGCCTTGTTGCTATCAGACAAGGACCCCATTCATTTCCACCTTAAGATCGAGGGAGGATTCCACTCTACCAAAACTTACCACTAGACATGTCGGACTTGGGAAAATTTGTTTTTCCACAAAAAGGAAAAGGGAGGGGCATACAATCCCATTTTCAATTGCACAAGATCGAGCTAGAATAGAACAGGCTATTGGAAGGAAAAATATATTTGGGGCAATTAGAGCAACGACAGCCCCTAGAGGGGTTCCTCCATGGAACTCCTCTCTTTAAACTATTGAAGTTTGCCAAGCCCCTCAAAAAAATCCTCCCTTGGGAGGTTGAATCTAGAAAATCAACTAGATGTGGCGTTACTGCAATAAAATTTGGGGAATGGATGATGTGATTGAAATAAAAATGGAAGGACTACTCAAGGAATGGAACTGTCCAATATGCAAAAGGACATTCGTAGGGGTTGGCAATCAGCTGGAACTCTAGGTTGATTAAAGTTCAAAACTCCTAAGGTTTTGACTCTAGTTTGGGGTTGGAAGTTTTCTTGGTGAAGATGGATATGTCCTTTACAATCATAAATGTTTATAGTCCATTATAGGGCCCCATATTCGGATTCCTTCTTCCATAAATATTTAGGAAGAGTTGAAAACATCATGATAGGAAGGGATTTAAATTTATCCCTGGGTTCCCATGGAGTTTGGGGCCCTGCAGCCCAGATTAACTATCTTGCTGATTTTTTCAATCAAAAGCTCTGACAAGTAGGCTTGGATATTGAGCCAATTAAGTTAAAACCCCCCTTAATAATAAGTGGGTAGGAGATCGAAGTATTGCAAAAATAATTTACCGATTTTTGGTCTCTGATGGCTTCCTTAATCAACAAATTGCCCTTAGGTAGTGGGTGGATTCAAGGGGTGAGTCTGATCATAGAATTGAATGGGGTTCCTTGAAAGCCTACATGCCCTTTCAAATTTTGCGCATCCTAGTTAAAAGATGAACTTTTTAAGGATCTAATTAAAAACTCTTAGATCCCTCTCTCCCTATAATGTGGCGACCATGCTACCCTACATTTTGTCAACAATTTGAAGAGGGTAAAAAAGGAGGTACAAGGATGGGGAAAAACCAAGAAACTCGATGGTGAAAGAAAATTAAAACATATTGAATATGAACTCCACCTGATATATGAATCTAAGGGTGGAGGATTTGCAAACCAGGAAGATAAAGAGAGATTGTGTGGCTTGGAGGATAGGAAGAAGAAGTTATTGGGGGAACAGGAAGAAGTCTGTAAATTAAAAAGAAAGGCTCTATGGTTGGAATGCGGAGATGAAAATACTAAACTTTTCCAAGCCTTTGTGAAAGTAAGGAAGATGCATAATATGATTTGGAGCCTTAAATATTTAAATAATGAACAGGTTTCTATGTTTGAAGGAATGGCAAGAATTGGGTAGGATCACTTCATGAATATTTTCAAGGATGATCAACGAGTCACAATTGTTGAAGTAGTTGGAATACCACAATTTTTTCCTGGGTTTGTTCCCCCATAATATAATAGGGAGTTGATGGAAGAAGTATCGAAAGAAGAGTTAAAATAAGTTCTTCATATCTTCCAAAAATATAAAAGCCCTTGTTTGGATGGATGGAGAATCGGGTTCTTCATCAACCTCTACAATACTATTGGCTTGTATCTCCTAAGAGTGGTTGAAGAATCTAGAACTCGAGGTTTCATGCATGGCCCTTTGAATACAACCTTCATAACCCTCATTCCAAAAACCAATAATCCCCAGTCTTTTGAAGACTTTTAACCAATTTCTCTCTACAATATCACCTACACAGTGGTGGCAAAAATTATTGCGAGAAGAAATAAGAAAAATTGTCAAATACAATCTCATGTGAGTAGTTTGGATTATTGGAAGGAAGACAAATCCATGAGGCTATTGGAGTTGCACAAGAAGGTATCCACGTCATAAAAATGAAAGGGGAAGTGTTGAAGATAGATCTTTCCAAATCCCACGACATAGTAAACTGGCTCTACATCCATCTTCTATTGACTCATCTGGCCTTTGAAATTAAATTTATAAATTGGGTGATGAGTTTGTCTTACCACCGTCTCATTTGCAATAATAATAAATGGTTTGGCCTCTTCTTTTTTCCATGTTGAAAGGGGCCTTCATTAAGGATGTCCTTTATCCCCTTTATTGCTCCTTCTAGTAGCAAATGGCCTAAGCATATCCTTAAATATTGTAAAAAGATGAGGATATTTTTGGGGGATCTCGATCTCAGATGCCTTATGGATCTCTTGTCTTTTGTTTGTTGACAATGTCCTAATCTTCTATGATGGAACAACACGAAATGCAGAAGAACTTAAAGAGATATTGGATCTCTTTGGGACATCCACTTGAACGCAAATAAATATTAGAAAATCCTCCATATCCACTTTCAACGCGAGTGCCTAGGAGGCGTACCAATATAGTACCCTTTTCCCTTTTGAATTGAGGCATTTTGATATGGGTTTTAAGTACCTACAGTTTAAACTCAAGCCAAATTGGATGTGGATGATTACTGAGCTAGAAAAAAAGGCTAAATTGTTGGTGCCACATATGGTTATTGAGAACTAGGAGGTTAGTTTTGGTCAAATCAATTTTGGAGGCCATTCTGGTTTATTGGATGTCCTTGGCTTGGATTCCAAAAGGAATACTAAAAAATCTCAAAAACTTTATTTCAAGTTTTTATGGGCTAGAACTTGGGAAAAATGTGTCCTTCCATGTACAAGATGGGAGAATACTGCTAGGCCCAAGTCCCTTGGAGGTTGGGGATTAAAGAATATTTTCTTATTCTCCAAAGCCCTGGTGACAAAAGTTGGTTGGAGGTTAATTTCAGCTCACAATCTAAGGACTGAAGTTGTCTCTCAAAAATATATTGCCCCCCTTAATTGAGGATTGGATCAGAAATCCAAATAAGAAAAGACCAATTGTCTCAAATATATGGAAAGCTCTAATTAATGCCTTTCATCTTGTGGAATATGGTCTTGCTTGGAGAATTGGAAGTGGACCAAAGTCTGAATCGGTGCATATCCTTGTCCAAGTTGCAATAATTTCCATGTTTTTTCGCAACCCTTAATTCAAACTCTTCATCTCCAAGGAATCTATCAATTGAACTATATCGTTGATCTGACCTCTATGTCATTTTGGCATCAAGGATGGAAAGAGGCTAAGAGGTTTAGGCTGAGGGGTGACCATGTGGATGCATGGAATGCTTATTTGAGGGCTTTGCGATCTTCACATATCCGTTTAACTGATAATAAAGATGAACTCATTCGGAAGCTTTGTTAGACATCGGGTTCAGCGCTCACTGTGAGTTTCATGACATGGACTAATCGCCTCTTGAGATCCTAACTCTAGCAATTGAGGCAGAGATTAACACACACAGGTTTTTTTCTAAGGGAAATGGTGAATCCAACAAATGGTATCAGTGCATCATGTCAAGGGTTCGAAACTCACCCAGCTCGTGTTGGGGGGATATTGTTGTACATTGGGTTCAGCACTCCCCGTGAGTTTCGTGACATGGACTAATCACCTCTCGAGATCCTAACTCTAGCGATTGTGGAGGATATTAACACCTACAGGATTTGGTCTAATGACAATCATGAGTCCAACAGTCTTTCCCTTCACGGGGCCTACACACCAAAACTGGGTTACGTTCAGCTAATATCAGACTTACAGAACGTGGAACAACAGTGGTGGTGGAAAGGGTATAGAAATAAAAATTTCCATAGAAGGCTCGCATATTCATGTGGTGTGTGATTGAGAAAAAGATCGCTATGTGGGAAAAAATGTGTCGAAGACACATTGAAGGCCCTGGATGGTGCCCCAGTGCAAATCCTAGGATGAATCAGTTTCTCACTTATTTATATTCTGCACATTTACTTGCCAGATTTGGAAAGAGTGCAGTTGGAAACTGAGCATAGATTATATCTTGAATGGAACAAGTGTCAAAGATGCCTGAAAAAAATGGTCCACAAATGACGTGTTCAAGAAAATTAAAGCTCTACCTCTCATTGTAAATTGGGGATTGTGGTTATCCATAAAGCACTCCATCCTCCAATATAAACCATCCATTCCTTATCTAATTGTCATGCAATGTCTCAACATTCTCTCACATTTCCTGTGAGAGAAAAATGGCCCTGCTATATGCATCATATAAGAAGAGCTAGTAAGCAAAGCGATCCCTTGGTATTTTTTGATGGGGCTTCCCATGATGAGAGATGTGGGGGTGGGGTTGTTCTATGTTTATATGATTCCTCTTTCCTTAAGATCAAAATGGTATTGGGATATGGAACAAACAATTTTGCAGAATTGATGGCCTTAAAATTAATACTCCTTTTTTTCCAAAGAAAAAGGATGCAATTCTCTTCAAATATTTGGTGACTCCATGAATGTGGTAAATTGGAAAAACAAATCCCATAAATGCCACAACATTATTCTTCTTGAATTTGTGGAGGAAGTTCATCGCATATTGGAAAGTTCGATCTTAGTGTTTCTTGTCATGTCTACATGGAAAGGAAAATGCTCACGAAAAAATTATCCAAAGAAGGCATCCCATTAAGTTTTGGTTAGTGGCAGCTTACAGTTGTTTAAAAGGGGTCATTCTATGAATTCTTCCACATGCCTTTTGTTGAATGGATTGATGTTCTTCCAAATCAACAGAACATTAATAAACATCTTTCAGGACCTAGCAAGAGACTTTGATCCTTGATGAATACAATATAATTTTTTCGGTCTGTATTTTCGGTTGATATAGTTGGTGGCCTATACATCAATTTTTTTAAGCTTGTCCACACTACACAGTTTCTTTATCAGTTGTGGGTTGATATTACATGCAATATTTCATGAGGTAATCAACTGTCACAATCCGACAAGTTTTATTTTCCTTTTTGTTTGATAGCCGCAGCCTTTGATTATCTTTCACAACAATTCCTATATGGCAGTCATAAATAAGATATGATATGATATTATATATGATACACACATGTTTTGTTATCATCTATGGGCTGGATATCTCCTTGAAATACATGTGATACATGTATTATACAAAATGTAAGTTTACTATCTAATGAAATTACGCTTTTTTTCCACCAGAAAAAAAGTTAATTTTGATTGAGACCAATATAAAATATAGAAAGGAAGTTAATTTTGTGACGGTGTATGGTATATACCAATTGCTCGAAAGGGTGTTTCACTATTGTGAGATTATACATACCTTCCTACTTATCACAAACTTAAAAGAATGTTTCCCTACTCAAGACACTATGTATTGTATAAAAGGGCTTGTACCAAATTGAAGAGGTTGTGATTTCGGAATGGGATGGAAAGGAAGTAATATACTCCATGGCATGTTGTTTAGAGTGCCACAATATAAATTGGAACACATATATACAAGAGGATTACTGTAACCTCTAGAAATTACCAAGTGGAACTAGGAAATAGTACCATTGACTTTGTCATTGATCTCTCTTTATGTCATATAAAGAATGATTTTATCACAATGGTTGTCGACAAGTTGACCAAAACTGCTCACTTCCTATCCAT
Organism: Pseudotsuga menziesii; assembly: GCA_001517045.1. Taxonomy (NCBI): domain Eukaryota; kingdom Viridiplantae; phylum Streptophyta; class Pinopsida; order Pinales; family Pinaceae; genus Pseudotsuga; species Pseudotsuga menziesii. The sequence goes on from LPNX010149716.1 coordinate 100,497, forward strand.
GAGAACATATTGCATGTTAGCCTTAGATATATCCAAGGTCTTTTTGAAGGAGGTGATGAACCTTCATGGGGCTTAGAAGGGTGGTTGTGTTTTTGACAAATATAACATGCTTTGTTGTTCCCTCTAAGTATCCTTATTCAAATAATTGGGAACAAAATTTAATTTTAATATTGTACACCATTTATATATGTTTATATATAAATAGTCAAATGGAATAATTGAATCACATGCTTGAATCCATGCTCCATGAATATGTAATAGATCAACCTTCCAAGTGGGAAAACTAGTTATGCTTGTTAGAATGTACTTACATGAACACCCCTCATCATCCTACCAATGTTTCAAAGCTTTCAAAGGTTGAAGATGCAATCATACCGTGAGTTGGTATAACATAATTGATTTACATATCAATGTTTCAAATTCAATATGACACAAATGAAATATTTGCTCCGTCCAATAAAATTAAAGCTTGCATGAGATAGTTATGGAATCTATGATGGCCTAAGAAGGTGACTTAAGTGATTTAAAGTTAGCGAGTATGATTTATCAAAGTTAAACAAAAAACAAACTACTTGAGACTAGAGAACTACCAAAATTTAGTTTCCCAACATTATAGAACCTTAATTGGAAAGGATTGGAGAAGTAACATATTCACTCACTATACGTATTGGAAGAGGAGTACGTAATTTATTATGTCTTTCCATTTAAAAGATATGTGACAACCCATCACATATTTTGAACTGAATTCTCTAGTGGTCCACCTCGATGTTGACATATGCATAGAGATTCTACACTTGGTGGCTAAAAATGCAAAGATACTGAGGAATGTGATTGTTTAGAATGTTAAAGTCCGATAGCAACATTATGTTCTTCAAGTGCCACATGGAAAAAACAAGAAGAACCAGGGAAAAAGAAGGTACCAAACACTTTTTTTCAATCCTTTACTTAATAGCATCAAGGATGATTCCCTTGTCAAGTAGAGGGAGGCGAAGTGGCCTTTTAATTTCCAAGAACCTCAATTGTGATGAAGGGAGTCTTAAACCAGAGGAGTTAATAGATTGGTTGAACTCCATGGATTTTTTTTTGAATGGAAACCTATGACAAAATAAAAGAAGATGAAATTTACATGCACCAAGTTGAAGGGTCACGCCATGATCTGATGGGATCATGTGCATAAGGATAGAACAAAGAAAGGAAAAGACAAATTAAATACCTGGAATAAGATGGAAAAAATTGTGAGAATTTTTTTTTCCCTTGGACTATGCACAGACTCTTTTTCGTAGATTCCAAAACAAGAAGCAAAACCTATACATCATGGAGGAACTCACACATGAGTTTTATCAGTTATCCATTCATGTGGATCACCAAGAAACTGATGAGAAATTGGCTGCAAAGTATGTGAATTGTTTGAAATTTTCTATTCAAGATGAATTGAGCATGCATAGGGTTCACAATGTGGAAGAGATATACCAATTATCCTTAAAGGCCAAGGAAAAACAAAACTGACAATTTTCTCAAAGGAATAGAGGAGCAAGGAAGGGTACATCGTCTGCCTCATGGGGTGGCTTTAATTATGGCAAAGGTTAATCATCCCAAGGAGTTGAGAAAGAGAAGATAATCGACAAGATAATCCTAACCAACCACAAGAAGAGTATTTTAGTGGGGTAGAGGTTACGATGGTGGAAGAGGAAGATCTTATTGGTGTTTTAGGTGTGGTGTAGAGGGTCATTTAGCATTTGAATGCTCAAATCATCACATGCATAAGCCGAAGCAAGGACAACATCCTAGTTTTAACTTGGTCCAAGTTGAGAATGAAGAAGAAGGAGTTGAATCTGAAGTCTCGCATGATATGGGGGGAAATATCATGATACAGAGGTCAATGATGATTCCTGAAAAAGAGCAAAGACAGAGCAATGACAATGAAGATTCGTGGCTTCAGACAAATAATTTTAAAACTAGGTGCACTTCCAGAGTAAAGGTATGTCAAGTTATTGTTGATAGTGGCAATTGTGAGAATATGGTTTCAAAAGAGATGGTAGATAAGTTGAAATTATGTTGTGAAACACATCCCCATCCTTACCGAATTTCATGGTTCAAAAAAGGGAATGAAGTCACCATTAATAAAAAAAATGTTTGATAAAGTTTTCCATTGGTAAGACTTATAAAGATGAAGTATGGTGTGATGTCATTTTGATGGATGTGTGTCATTTGTTATTGGGAAGGCCTTGGAAATATGATAGAAACTTGTCATGCATGATGGAGGAAAAAATACCTACACATTTTGGAAGGATGGATCAAAAGTCTTATTATGCCCCTTAAGGATGAAGGGAAAGCTAAGAATATGTTTTCAAAAAGAGATATTGTTAAGGAAATGAAGGCAAAAGAATTTTGTTATGCTTTAATAGTGCAAAAAGGAGTCAAGGAAGATATACCAATACCTATTGAAGTAGTCAGAGTACTGGAATAATATGTTGATGTTATCCCCGATGAACTACATGATGGTCTTCCACCAAAGAGGGATATTCAACATCACATTGATATAATTCTAGGATCATCTTTACCTAATTAGGTATCCTATAGGACGAGTCCTACACAACATGCATAGATCAACTAGCAAGTAATAGAGCTTATAAAGAATGGTTTGGTAAGAGAAATCACAAGTCCCTGTGTTGTACCAGCATTGTTGACTCCAAAAAAATATAATATGTGGAGGATGTGCACAGATAGCAGAATAGTCAATAAAATTACCATCAAATATTGGTTTCCTATACCGTGCTTGGATGACATGATGGATGTCCTAGCTAGAGCTAAATATTTTAGTAAAATTGATTTGCAAAGTGGATACCACCAAATTCGAATTTGTGAAGGGGATGAATGGAAAATTGCCTTCAAGACTAGGGATGGACTATATAAATGGATGGAAATGCCATTCGGGTTGTCCAATTCACCTAGTACCTTCATGTGGTTGATGAATAGTGTGCTTTGACCTTATTGGTAAGTTTGTTGTCTTTAATTTTGATGACATTCTAATTTTCAGTAACAATAAAGAAGATCACTTGCAACATTTAAAGATTATATTGGATACGTTGAGAAAACATCAACTTTATGCAAACCTGAAGAAATGTAGGCTCTTGCAAGAAAGTTTGGTATTTTTGGGTTTTGTCATCTTATCAGAAGGAGTCGAGATGTAGTCAAGGAAGGTCAGAGCAATTTTGGAGTGGCCTAGTCCTAGGAGCATAACATATGTAAGAATATTTCATGGGATGACTACCTTTTACCAAAACTTTATTCCAAATTTAAGCAGTATTGTGGCACCCATAACATATTGCACCAAAGGCATGAAATTCAAGTGGACCCATGAAGCTGAGGAAAGTTTTAAGTTTCTAGAGAAGAAGGTAATTGAAGCACCTATTTTGGCCTTACCATATTTTGAGAAAGTGTTTGAGGTAGACTGTGATGCCTCGCATGTAGGCATTGGAGTTGTACTTAACCAAGAAGGTATACCAATTGCATTCTTTAGCAAAAAATTTCAATGAGGTAAGAAAGAACTACTCTGCATATGATGTATAGTTTTATGCAATTGTGAAAGCATTGCGATATTGGAGGCATTATTTAGTGCCAAAAGAATTTGTGTAATTTACCAATCACATTGCATTAAAATATGTAAACACCCAAAACAAATTGAACAATAGACATGGAAAATGGGTCTCTTTCTTACAAGGATACACCTTTGTTCTGAAGCACAAATCAAGAAGTCAGAATTGAGTTGCAGATGATTTAAGTTGGTGCATTGTTCTTTTAACAACCATGGAAAATCAAGTAAGTGGGTTTGTTGTATTAAAGGATCTCTATGCATCAGATAACGATTTTTGGGAGATTATGGAACAGTTGAAGTATCCATTCGCTGAGAACATGGATCTTATTCAAGAAGAATATTTTATGCAAGATGTATACCTCTTCAAGGGGAAACAACTATGCATTCCAATTGGTTCTATGAGGAAAAATATTATTTATCAAAGAACTTCACAGTAGTGGCTTGGCATGACATTTTGGAAAAGATAAGATGATAGCCTTAATTGAAGATAAGTATTATTGGTCTAAGATGAAAAAGCATATAACTAGTTATGTATCATGGTGTAGAATTTGTCAAATGGCTAAAGGACACTCACAGAAAACATGGTTGTACATGCCATTACTAGTGCCCACAAACCCATGGACAGATCTGAGCATGGACTTTGTGCTGGGGTTGCCAAGTACACAGTGAGGTAATGAATCTATTTTTGTGGTTGTTGATAGGTTCTCTAAAATGGCTCATTTCATTACTTTCAAGAAATTTAGTGATGCATCAAGGGTGTCATAATTGTTTTTTTTTCATAAATTGTTAGAATGCATGGTTTCGTAAAAACTATTGCCTCTAATAGAGATACTTGGTTCTTGGGCCATTTTTGGAGGACTTTATGGAAGAAAATGGGGACTAAATTATAGTTCAACAGTGCCTATTACCCCAAAACAAATGGGCAAACTGAGGTAGTAAATCAAAGTTTGGGAAACCTGTTACAGAGCATTGTCGAGGAGAAGCCCAAGCAGTGGGATTTGGCTTTACCTCAAGCAGAATTTGCCTACAATAGTTCAGTGAATATATCTACAACTAAATCTCCATTGCAGATTATTTATGGGTGTCCTAGATTTGGTGCAGCAGGTATCGCTTGGTGATAGAATCAATGATTATGGAGAAGCATTTGTAGAACAAATTCAACAGTTGCAGAAACAACTGAGATACAACTGAGATAGAAGTTGTAGGCCAATAACCAACATAATAAAATTATAAAATATGCTCACCGATGATATCAGGTATTCATTGAAGGTGATTTGGTGATGGTTTATTGCAAAAAGAGTGGTTTCCTAAAGGAATCTACCACAAATTGAAGTATAAGAAAATTGGTCCTTACAAGATTCTCAAGAAAATTAATGACAATGTCTATAAGATCGATTTACAAGCTGATCTCGATATGTTCCCCGTGTTTAACGTTTATGATTTAAATATCTTCCATGGGGACAATCTGGGTGATGACAGTGAGGCAGAGGTGGATTGGTAACATGCCATTCGAAGAAAGAAAAAGGAAAATATCGTTAACGTCTTAGATAAGGAGACCTTCATACTCGACAATGTCAATACAACCAATATCTAGTCCAGTGTGAAGGATTAGCTCTAGTAGAGAGTACATGTATTATAAATAGGGACCCGCTGAATTCAAATCCGGTTAAGTGGCAACAGTTTGAAGATAATAACTTGCAGGAGCCACGTTCTTTTCAACCAGAGGAGAATGATGTAGTGATTTCCAAAGGTTGAAAAAAAATTGATGGATGGATTTTCGAGGGTCATAACTTTTGACTTGGTTATCCGTTTGGGCTCAAATTTAACAAGAAGTTGTGTCTCGAAGTTTTCGCTGCAGTGATTGATCATATTCTTTTGATTGGAGTTTTTCTAACACTTTTCCCGGGGCCAAATTCCTTCATATAAGGCCTCCAACTAAGGTTTCCGTGTTTCTGCAGGATTTTAACATTTGTAATTATCAGTTATCTCTTAGCCTATGCATCTAATCAGAAAAGCGAGTTGACACTTAGTGTCACTCTAGTTAGGTTTTAGTTAGGGATAAGTTTCAGATCGTGCGATTTTTTTTCGAAAATTAACAATTTTCAAAAATCTCAGATAGTAGTTATAAAGGGTTGAATCCTTATTGTAATAGTTATGATGGAGAATGAATGATAATATAGTTATTTTTTCCACTCATGTGTTAGCATGGATTTTAGATCTTGTGAATGAATCAAATTTTATTGGCTACATCATTTAGCCGACAAGAATTGGATCGTTATGCTACTACATTGACAACTACTTATACACACACTCAATGAGCAATAATTGTTCAAGATTCTTGGATCTTATCCTGATGATGGGCTATTCTATCTAGTCCAAAATGTCAAGTTAAATCAATGCAAAATGGGGTTCCAATCTACTCCATAAACATTGTTGTTACTAATGAATAATAGTTGTGTGTAATATCCCCCAATTCATAAACATTTAATTGTAATATTATGTTCGAGACTGTACATTCTAAAACATTATCTATGATCATAAATTCTATATTGTATGTTTTGATGAGTTTGGCTGACTGTGGTGTTTGTTTAAACGGTCCTGGAGGACAGTTGTAACAACTACATTTTTCCTTTAATGAAAATCTGAATGAAAGGGACAAGCCACGTTAAAGAGAAGACTATACGTGCAAGGGTGGGGGATGTGAAGCAGGAAACCTCAGGAAAGTACATCAGACACCGAAAATACCTTAATGGTGTCAAACAAACCTTGGAGAAAGCAGGGCGCAGTGGTTGACGGGTATTCAATAGTGAATGGACCATAGTTGTGGAATGAGATTGGACAGACCATGGAGAATCAGGGGATGCAGTGGTTGACGGGGATTCCTTGGGGAATGTACTGCAACTGCAGAAGAACAACCTAGGAAACCGAACTATAAAAGAACATATGCGAGGAGGAAGGATGTTGCTGAGTATGCTGGAAATGAATGCACTTTTGTTGTGTGAGCACTCTGTGAAGTGTTAGGCAAGAGTTGAGAGAAATACTTGATGTATGAGCGCTCTGAGAAGTGTTCAAAAAGGGATTTCTGCCTGGAAATTGAACTTAGGTTAGCTGTCTCCGCTCTTGGCATGCATAGTGGAGCTTCGGGGTGATTGAGGACAGAGCATATATGTGCCTAATCTATGGTTGGGTGGAACATGGTTGTCCCCTTTTCATTGCTGCTAAACATAACAATAGGTTCCATTACTAGGTTTTGCTTCTATAAACTATTGAGTTCAAGGTATGTTGTATATGTGTAAACTTGTGTTTCATTATCAATAAAATGACAAATAACAGCTTTAGATTTATTGATGGGAATGATGCTTACGAATGGGTGTACTCACACAACATTTTGCATGATTGTACCTTGCATTTGGTAAGATGATAACTCAGATGGGGTACTATTGTTTATACATAGTTACCTGTATGTTGTGTGAATCCCTGTGATTGATGAACTAAGGGCATGTCTTTGTGTGTATGAATGCATGTTTCAATGTTGTAGAGATGATAAAGGAAGCCTTAGATGTGTTGATGAAAGTGTTGCTCATGACCTAATGTATGCTCATATGGCTCGGATTGTGTTTGTTATGTAATGCACCTATTATGTTTGATGAACTGTGCCTTGTATGATGATACAGACCCCTTAAGGAAACACACAGTGGAATAGTGTAAAGGGTTAAGTAGAGTTTGTTGTTGATCAATGTCCCTACATTTTACATCTGCATATGTTTGGTTCCAATGCATTTTTCTTAAGTTCATGGAGGCAGGAAGCCTGGTTATAGAGTCAGAATGCATCTAACTTAAGTGTTTTTGCAGCCCGGGATTCTCCTGCAGAAGGCGAAAGGCGGGAGGTGGAAAAGAGAAAAAGAGCAAGGCAGAATGTTGGTTTTCTGCACCCCGGAATCTGCCTGCGGAAGACGGAAGGCAGGAGGCAAAAATTGGGAAAAGGGTTCAGGAAAAAAGTTGTTTTCTGACTTCCAAGGCCCGCAGTGAAAGGCGAAAAAGCAGAAGTTGGAAGGAGGAAAATCGAAAGACAAGTGATTATTTCGCGAGTTTTCTGATTTCTGAATTTCGCAGTGGAAGGTGGAAATGGGGATAAATGATCCCATCACATGTTAAGTTTACGATTCCTGCATTCCGCAGCAGAAGGAAGAAAGGCAGAATGCGAAATGCGAAAATGGGGATAAACGATCCCTTCACATGTTAAGTTTCCAATTCTCGCATTCCACAGCGGAGTACGGAAAGGCAGAATGCGGAAGGCAGAAATGGGGATAAATGATTTCGCCGCATGTTAAGTTTATGATTCCCGCAGTCCACAATGAAAGGTGGAAGGGTGGAATGCAGAAGGCGAAAATGGGGATAAATGATCCTGTCACATGTAAATTCTTTGATTCCAGCATTCCGTAGCGGAAGGCGGGAATATGGATAAATGATTTTGTCGCATGTTGAGTTTTCGATTCATGCAGTCTGCAGCAGAAGGTGGAAGGAGGAAAGGTTAAAGCCTAGAATTATTTTGATTGCGGAAAGGACTGTTGTAGGAATAATTAAGCATAAGAATGATTAATTAAGGGAAATATTCATGGCCATACCTTATACAAAAGAAATTTTTGTTTTATGCATATTAGCAGGTTATGTTGGGTATGTTACATATGGTATCAGAGCTACAGGTTTCAACTCCGGTGCCTTTTGGGAACATCTAGTTCTGTTGAATTATGGAAAGCTTTGTTCTAATCATAACATTTGTGTTGAAATTTTTTGTGTGAAAACCGAGTTTTTCTATAACACAGTACAACAATGGCCTCACTGAGTGAAAATGTGGATTGATCCGAAGAAGTTGCACCAGCACCACGCACATCGCAACCAAAGCAAGAACACTATGAAGCCAGTCAAGTAGTGGAAATGATTAAAAACTTGATTGTCGAAATACATATCTTCAAGGTGGGCAATGAGCAGCTGAAGAAGGATTAGGAGAAGCAACAAGAGATAAATGAAATATTGTTGCAGAGTTTGCAAGATAAAAACAATGGGGAAAAAACCCAAACAGAGATTGGAAGAGATCCAAAAATTCCAAGAAGTGCCGAAAGAAAAGATAGTTTCTCCAATAGAACTCAAAAGTCTAAGAATCGAGTTAAGTCGGTTGAAAAAAGGAAGATCGATCACTAAGAAGGAGAGTTTAAAAAGATTAAGCGAACCCGCTTCGGTGGGGAATTCAAGACCGGAGAAGAAGCAGAAGCTTGGCTGGTAGACATTAAGAAGTATTTTCAAATCTACAATTACTCTAGCAACATGAAGGTAAGGATGGCCATCTATAATCTGAAGGGAAGGGCCAACATTTGGTGGCAAGACCTTAATATTTCCTGAGGAATAAAAGACAATAACCTAGAATGGTTAGCGTTCAAGAAGCAATATCTCTTAGAAAGCTACTATGAAAGAAAGACCAAGGAATTCTATTAGTTAAAAATCGGCCAAATGAGTATGGAGGATCTCATTAACAAATTCCCTGATCTATTGCAGTTCATGCCATATATCAAAGAAGAAAAAGTGAAAATATAGAGGTTCTTGAGTTATTTGTTGCAGTCTTATAATGACATAATTGAGTTCGACAATCCCAAAACCTTGGATGAAGCCTTAATAAAGGCAAGGTTGTGTTTTGAACAATATAAATAGAGGAATGACCTCTCCAAGGTCTGGAAGGGTAAAGAACAGGAGAGGTTCAATCAATGAAAGAAGGGCTTCCAACCCCCACCCTTCAGAAACACACTAAGGAAACCACAAGGAAATTCCTACAACAAAAATGAACAACTTCCATCGAAGAATGATAAATCTGTGAACCTTGGACCTAAGGGGTCTGTTGGAGCCCCTAGAGAGACCCTGAGTTGTTGGGAATGTGGAGAGCCCCACTTGCGAAGGAATTTCCCACGCCTCAACCAATCAAATAAGGTTGTTCACGACCTACAAGAAGCTTCCACTATTGGTGAAGTTGGGAAAAGTCACCACCAGATCAATGCAGCCCTGGAAAATCGGCAAGCAGACTACCAATCTGCAATTGTAGATATTGAAGGTACTATCTCTAACCAAATTCTTTCTATACTAATTGATCCAGGGGTTACTTTGATTTATATCGCTCCCAAAGTGATGGAGGACTGCCGACTTGCCAAGGTAAGGCACGTAAAACCCTGGTCAATCCAACTGGGCACTGGAACAAGGAGAAATGTAACTGATTTTATTGTTGATTGTGAATTTAATATAATGGATCATTTGATTAGGATTAATATGAATGTTTTGCCTTTAGGGTCATATGATATGATTATTGGCATGGACTAGTTAGCAAAGCATAAAGTAATATTGAATTGTTTTGATAAAACCTTCACTTATGGCTGAGGATCAAATTCTTAGGAAGATAAGAGGTGTCATTAAACCCGTTTCCTTAAGACAAATCTTTGCCATGAAATTAAAAAGGTGTATGAGAAAGGAGTGTAAACTATATGCAGTGTGAGTCACTGACCTTCTCCTTAATGAAGGTCACACACAGGTAAAAGACCACCCTATTTTAAGCAAGTTCATGGATGTGTTTCCAGAAGAGATATCAAGACTACCTCCTCTATGAGAAATAGATTTCTCCATTGAGATTGTGCCTGGGTCTGTGCCGATATCTAAGATACCTTAACATATGAGCATCCCTGAGTTAACTGAATTAAAAATTCAATTACAAGAGCTGCTAGATAGGGGTTACATCGGACCTAGTGTGTCTCCTTGGGGGGCACTAGTTTTATTTGTTAAGAAAAGGGATGGGACTCCAAGATTATGCATAGATTATAGACAACTGAATAAAGTAACCATCAAGAACAAGTGTCCCCTGCCTCGGATTAGTGATCTGTTTGATCAAGCAGAGGGAGCGGAAATATTCTCCAAGTTAGATTTGTAGTCTGGTTATCACCATATCAAGATCAAAGAAGAAGATGTAAGTAAAATGGCCTTCAGAACTCGATATGGGCACTATGAGTTTGTAGTAATTCCTTTTGGCTTGACCAATGCCCCTGCTAATTTCATGTGCCTAATGAATAACATTTTCCATAAGTACCTAGATCAGTTTGTGTTGTTATTTCTTAAATGACATCCTAGTCTACTCCAAGACAGAGGATGAACACCAACAACACTTGGAAATTGTACTACAAACCTTAAGAGAGCATCATTTGTATGCTAAGTTTGAGAAATGTGAATTCTTTAAGAAAGAAATTGAAAAACCTAGGTCATGTCATCTCTGAGGATGGGATCACGATAGATCCGCAAAAGATTAAGGCTATCTCAGAATGGCCTGTTCCTAAGGATGTTGCTGACATTCGGTCCTTCATGGGAATCATTGGTTACTACCGAAGATTCATTCAGGGATTCTCGAAGATAGCCTATCCCATTATTTCTTTGTAGAAGAAGGGAGTAAAGTTTGTGTGGTCCTTGAAGTGTCGGGAAAGCTTTGAAAACCTAAAAAGACTGTTAACCATGGCCCCAATCTTGAAGGTGCTTGACCCCTATAAAGACTACACAGTCTGTACAGACACTAGTAAGGAAGGATTGGGGGGAGACTTATCTCAAGAAGGGCATGTGGTATGTTTTGAATCTCGTAAATTGAAGGAGCATGAATGAAATTATGTGGTGCATGATCTTGAATTGGCAGCAGTGGTGCATGCATTAAAGATGTAGTGCCACTACCTATTAGGAAAAAGGTTCCTTTTATTGACATGCAACACCTGTGTAAGGAATATGTTTACTCGGTTGGGGCTAAACGCCAGACAAGGCAAATGGATGGCCTTCTTAAGAGAATTCAACTTTGAAGTGAAACATATCAAGGGTAAGGAGAATAGGGTGGTTGATGCACTCAACCGACGAACTCACAAAGTATATGAGATCACTATGAGCCAACCGAAAAGTGATATGTCGAGGAAAATAAAGGCAGCCAACATCCATGATGTTGAATATGAAAATTTATAGAATAAATTGTTGAAGGACGAAGTAAACTTGAATGGGACAGAATTCAAAGTGGACAAGAAAGGGTTAATATGGTTTAAAAGAAGAATATACATGCCTAATGTTGTAGACCTAAAATTGTTTGTTCTAAATGAAATGCATAGACTCCCTTATGCAGGGCACCCTGGTTACCAAAAGATTGTAACAACACTTAGAAAGCAATTCTTTTGGCCCAATTTAAAGGCAGATTCAGTTGATTATCTATCAAAATGTTTGGAATGTCAGCAGGTGAAGGATGAACATCAACATCCAGCAAGTTTGCTACAACCTTTGTCAATTCCTAAATGGAAATGGGAGGTAATATCTTTGGATTTCATCACAGGTTTTCATTTAACTATTAAACAACATGATTCAATTATGGTTGTGGTAGACAAGTTAAGCAAGTCTGTGCATTTTATTCCTGTGAAGTCCACTTACAAGGTTGTCAATGTTGCAAAAATATTCCTGAAATAAATATTTCGACTGCATGGAGTACCAAAGATGGTAATTTATGACCGGGATGTCAAGTTTACATCAAACTTTTGGAAATCATTGTTTGTAGGGTTGGAAACCAAGATAAATTTCACCATTAACTATCATCCGGAAATAGATGGACAAACAAAAAGAACAAACCAAGTCATTAAAGACATGCTGAGGATGTATGTCAGGAGATGCCCACTAGGTGGGAAGACTATTTGCATCTGGTAGAGTTTGCATACAATAATGTTATCAAGCCTTATCCAAGATGAGGCCATTTAAGATCCTGTATGGGAGAAAGTGTACTACCCCTGTTAATTGGGATAGCCCTGTGGATCGTGTGATGGTAGGACCTAAGATGTTGCAAGACTTGGAACAGATTGTTCGGGAATTACAAAATAACTTGAAGGTGGCACAAGATCGCCAAAAGAGTTATGCTCATTTGAAAAGGCAGCATAAGGACTTTTCTATCGAAGATTATGTTTACCTTCGAGTCAAGCTCAAAAAGAGCTCCCTGATATTGGGAAGTTCTACCAAATTAGCACCACGGTTATGTGAACCCTTTCATATATTGAAAAGGATTGGACCCGTGGCATATAAACTTGCTCTCCCAACACACTTGAGAATTCATAATGTTTTTCATATTTCATTATTGAAGAAATATATACATGATTCCACTCACATCATTTACTGGAATGCGGTGCAGGTGGAAGCAGAAGGAGAATTTCAAATGGAACCTATGTGTATTTTGGAGAAGAAAGAAAGAGTAGTTCGGAACTAGGTTGTCACTCGATTTAAAGTGCAATGGAATCACTTTAGCCCGGAGGAGGAGACTTGGGAACTAGAGGAAGATATGCAAAAGAAGTACCCAAGTTTATTTCCAGAAGCTATGGATGAAGACTAAGAACACTGAGGACAGTGTTGCATTAAGGGGGTGTGGATGTAATATCCCCTAATTCATAAACATTTAATTGTAATATTATATTCTTGACTTACGTTCTGAAACATTATCTGTGATGATAAATTCTATACTATATGTTTTGATGAGTTTGGCTGACTGTGGTGTCTGCCCAAACGGTCCGTGGAAGACAGTTGTAACAACTAAAATTTTCCTTTAATGAAAATCTGAATGAAAGGGACAAGCCACGTTAAAGAGAAGACTATGCGTGCAAGGGTGGGAGAGGTGAAGCAGGAAACCTCAGGAAAGTACATCAGGCATCGAAAACGCATTAATGGCGTCAGACATACCCTGGAGAAAGCAGGGTGTAGTGGTTGATGAGTATTCAATGGTGAATGGACTGTAGCTACAGAATGAGATCGGATAGACCCTAGAGAATAAGGGGATGCAGTGGTTGACGGGGATTCCTTGGGGAATGGATTGCAACTGCTGAAGTAAGACCTAGGTAACCAAACTATAAAAGAACATATGTGAGGAGGTAGGACGCTGCTGAGTATGTTGGGAATGAATGAAGCTTTGTTGTGTGAGCACACTGTGAAGTGTTAGGTAAGAGTTGAGAGAAATACTTGATGTATGAGCACTCTGAGAAGTGTTAGGCAAGGTATTTCTACCTGGAAAATAAACAGAGGTTAGTTGTCTTCGCTCTTGGCATGCATAGTTGATCTCAGGGGTGATTGAGGACAGAGTATATATGTGCCTAATCTATGGTTGGGTGGAACGTGGCTGTCCCCTTTTCATTGTGGCTGAACATAACAATAGGTTCCATTACTGGGTTAAACTATCAAGCTCAAGGTATGTTGTATATGTGTAAACTTGTGTTTCATTATCAATAAAATGACAAATAACAACTTTAGATTTATTGATGGGAATGATGCTTATGAATGGGTGTACTCACACACAGTTTTGCATGATTGTACCTTGCATTTGGTAAGATGATAACTTAGATGGAGTACTATTGTTTATACAGAGTTACCTATATGCTGCATGAATCCCTGTGATTGATGAACTTAGGGCATGTCTCTGTGCGTATGAATTTATGTTTCAATGTTGTAGAGATGATAAAGGAAGCCTTAGATGTGTTGATGAAAGCGTTGCTCATGACCTGATGTATGCTCATATGGCTCGGATTGCGTTTGTTATATAATGCACCTCTTATGTTTGTTGAGCTGCGCCTTGTATAATGATACACACCTCTTAAGGAAACACACAGTGGAATAGTGTAAAGGGTTAAGTAGAGTTTGTTGTTGAACAATGTCCCTGCATTTTACATCTGCATATGTTTGGTTCCAATGCATTTTGCTTAAGTTCATGGAGGCGGGAGGCCTGGTTACAGACTCAGAATGCATCTGACTTAAGTGTTTTTGCACATCGAGATCCACTTACGGAAGGCGAAAGGCGGGAGGTGCAAAAGAGAAAAAGAACAAGGCAAAATGTTGGTTTTCCGCACCCCGGAATCCGCCTGCGGAAGGCGGGAGGCAGAAATTGGGAAAAGGGTTAAGTCAAAAAGTTGTTTTCCAACTTTCGAGGTTCGCAGTGGAAGGCGAAAAGTCGAAAACAATGATCATTTCACGGGTTTTCTCATTTCCGAAGTCCACAGCAAAGGAAAAAGGCAGAATGCGGAAGGCAGAAATGGGGATGAATGATCCCGTCACATGTTAATTTTGTAGCAAAAAGGCGGAATGAAGAAGGTGGAAATAGGGATAAATGATCCAGTCACATGTTAATTTTTCAATTCCCACATTTCCTAGTGGAAGTCAGAAAGGCGAAATGCAGAAGGAGGAAATGGGGATAAATGATTTCGTCGCATGTTAAGTTTCTGATTCCCGCAGTTCGCAGCGGAAGGCAGAAGGGCAGAATGTGGAAGGCGGAAATGGGGATACATGATCCCGTCGCATGTTAAGTTTCTGATTCCCACATTCCGTACTGGAAGGCAGGAATATGGATAAATGATTTCGTCGCATGTTGGGTTTCCAATTCCCGCAATCCGCAACGAATGGAGGAAGGAGGAAAGGTTAAATCCTAGAAATATTTTGATTGCAGAAAGGACTGTTGTAGGAACAATTAAGCATGTGAATGATTGATTAAAGGAAATATTCATGGCAAGGCCTTATACAAAAGGAATTTTTGTTTTATGCATATTAGTAGGTTATGTTGGGTATGTTACATTGTGGGTTTTACTTTTGGACAAATCCTTATATTATGGAATTTTGGGTGCACATAGGACTTATATTATGATCAAGACATTAATAGATATTTATATTATTACGACCTTATTCATAACAAAATGTGTTGGTCAAATCTCAGTCAAATCCCAACCCATAGGTTCCTAAGTTTATGTGTTTGTCATGGAGTTAGAATGTTCATGGAGGGTAGATGTGAAATAAATGAATGTTTAGTTAACTTTTATTTACAAGCTAAAAGGTAACTAAAGGGGCCTTAAAAGGTTCTCATATAAAAAGGGGGATATCTTAAGGGACACATCCCTTGGTTTATAAGTATGACATGGTATATAACTTAAGGGGTCACTTGGATGTTAGTTGATGTGATATAATCAAGTGTCAATACAAGGTTAGGGGCTTATCAGTTCAATGTTGTGTATAGAGATATTATTTCCAATGTTTAAGATGATTTGGATAACCCTTGGTATTATGAGATAGGAAAGATGCTTGCTTTTTGTGTTAGTATGCTACCGTAATTTTAATTTAGGGGTTGGTATAGTGTTGAGCACTTGAAGGTTGGGGTAATTCAAATCAAGGGGTAACTAGATGATTCAAGTGTGCCTTTATCCATATCCAATACTACATGATGTCAAATAAGTACTTAACGTGACGATTACTTTATATAATAAAATCCATGAGAGGAAAATCAAGTCAATGAAAGCATGGCAATGCCATAACATCCACGAAGATGTGATTCTTCCTTAAAAAATGTGGCTACTCTACTCCCACAAGGTGGTCGTTGATTAATTTTTTTTATCATGGTTATCAATTTTGGTTGGGTAATATATGCCGATAAAAGTGTGTATAGATGTACCTTCATCTTGATAGTTGGTTATCACTTAACACTTAATTAAAGAATATTTCTCAAGTTTTCAATTGTAACAATAGTTAATACTTATGGTGTGTGATTGGTTAACCCATTGATAACTAACTAATTCTTTTTAATGAGTGGTTAATATATGATGGTGAATTGAGTGGTTAAATGGTTATGGTTCCATGAGTTACATACTTGCATGCTAATTTGTCTCATGGTTGATGTTTGGATAGTTAATTGGGCTTGCAAAGTAGATACACATTTTGTAATGTGGGTTAATTTTATTGAAATTTTGGCCCTAATAATTACTTAGGACCTGCACATTCTATTTGCAAAATTTGAATCATCATTTTATTGAGTTGAAATTAAGCCTTAGTTAAGGGTTACAATACATGTGAAATTATAATAACTTGAATATTCTAAGCTTCATATGCAATGCATTTTTCTATGGTGTATAAATAAGAAGCAAGGTATTAAGTAAACAACTCAAAATGAATTTAGAATTTTAACGAGTTAGTGAAATCTTCAAGGAGTTGTGGAGGTATATTAGATAAATGAGTTGTTTTAAATCACTTACAAACATAATCATAAAAGTTCATTCGATCCTTGTTTTATAGTGTAAATAAGCATGGAGCTAGTGTCATCTAAACAAGCTATGTCAAATTAACAAATGGTGGCATTTACAAGTTGCTAGAAGTGAAAAACAAACCCCCGTGAAATATGATGAAACCATTGGTCTTCATTGGTTAAAAAGAGGGAAAGTCTTCAATGTGTCATCATTATAAAGAATCCATTTGGAACATGCAATTGAAAAAGAATCCACATTGGCAACATGGTCTTGAAAAGGCCTCCATTAAACATGGGAAACTTAGGTAAAGGCCACAAAAAAAGTTTCCATTTGGATATGAAGAGTGAAAGGGTTCATAAGATAATTTATATATGAAGCAATAAGTGAATCGAGGTGTAAAGATGAAAAGGAGGAAACACCTTGACCATGTAAGGGCATGAAGGATCCAAGACTTGCATGTGGCTATAAGGGATCACCTATAGGCATAGAGGAAATGATCCACATAGAGGGACTTGGTTGTAGGAATTGATATAGATTGTATCAAACAGTGAAAATATGCAAAAATAGATGTCACTAATGTGGGTAAGGCATATGATGTGAAGATCTAAAAGAGATTAATCTATAACTGAAATTACAAAGTTTTTTAGTTATGCATCATTCTCACATGGTGTAGACACTAGAATGGTTGGCAAGGCATGGATGCGAAGGCTAAGGATTTAGGTGGTCAAGAAATCATGAGTGGTGAGGACATGTTGAGAAACTACCCATCAAGATGAAATGATAGACATGGGAAATGACCATTGTGTAGTAATGAAAAGGGGTGTGAAAATTGACTTTCGAGTTAAAGTATGTGAATTAGAAACATACGAGGATGAAAGTAGTGATCTGGAAAAGAGCCTCAACATAGATGTACCTTGATGACAATGGCTTATGTAGCGATTTGGGGTATAATTCAAGGTATGGAACAATGGGATGTGGTTGAAGCATGTAAATGTGACCCAAAAACATTGAAATAGTTTGCGAATGAGTGATACATTTGACACAGAAAGGATGTGATTTAGGAGTGGAAATGGTTAGGCGAAGACATGAAAATAATATATGTCCAAGAAAGCATGCGGATTCTTTACATATATGTTCGAGAAAGAAACCCATCCCTTAAAAAAGACAAAAGCCCCCCCCCACCCCCCAAAGAATCTTCCCAAAAATAGGGTATAATGCTTAGGGAACATCATGGTGTGGTTGGTACAACTAGGCACCCATGCCACAAATTTGCAAAAACAATTCATGAATTTTACATGGAAAGGCCAAAAATATAAACTATATGGATTATTCCCTTCGCCCATAAATATAATATTGTCACACCATATGTAAAAGTTGATCATATATGATGTAATGCTACCATATAGAGGCATTACTTGATGAAATACTTTCCATCTCATAAGAAAAACATTTGAAAGTTGTGAATGAATTTACCTTCACAAAGATAAATTGGTCCATTGTTATTATGAAACTATATAGGTTTCCACATAATGACAAATTTGAAATTGAACATTTAGTTTAAGACCTCTCAAATTTGGACTCATCCCCAATGGTAGAAGCCCACACACACTCAACACCAATGACATTTGTTAGGAAAAAATGAAGGTTGTTTTAGGTTATGTATTGTTTACAAAAGCTTAATAAAAATAGATTCTTAATATCCTTTATTGACAATTTGGATGAGTTACATAGAGGCAAGTATATATCTAAGCTATATATGAAACCAAGATACTATCAATCACAATTAGCTTAGAAGATATGATAATCATTACCATTGTGACACACAAAGGCCACCATGAATTCAAAGTGATGTTATTTCAAGTGACAAATCCTAGCACCTTTTGACTATTCATGGATGAACAATTTAGGCCTCTTACAAAGTTTTTTTGGGTACTTTTTGATGACACACTTATTTATAGCAAGACAAGATCACTTGTCCATTGGATGTAGCTTAGGTGGTTGGGAGGAATGATTGTTACCCTCCCCACCCAAGTTCAATTCTCGTAAGTGACATGATGCTCTTGTGAGCCCCTATGATTCATGCTTGAATGTAAAGAAGTTGAATGTTTGGGTCACATTGTCTCTAAACATGGAAAAAAAATATGAAATTTCATCAACCTTGAAAAATAATGACTTCAACATTACTCTTAATTATTCCTAATTTTTCTAAATCATTCATAATAAAAATCTATATAAAATACAGAAATTAATTATAAACACATTTTTAAAATAACAACAATACTTATCATAATGAAAATCTATATAGAATACAAAAATTAATTATAAATACATTACTGAAATAAGGACAACACTTATGAGAAGCAAATCCAAAATTAAAATTAAACACGGTAATTCCAAATATTTATTACACTAATACCTAACAATGGGGTAAGAAAAATGAATTGAAAAAATAAATTATACAAAATGGGAAAGCAACACTGCTGCTGATGCACTTTTCAAAGAAGCCATTACATTCACAATTTCAATTCAAAAAGTGAGAGACCAAAAAGAGAAATATGTTGTCGTCACAATTATTTATTAAACCATGACACGATTTATGAATGGTCTCCGAAATTTTGCACAACTAGTCTACAGGAGAGTCCCCACGCTGGAAGGAGCCGGGCCAACCAATACAGACGATTTTGAACTTGCAGAAGGAGCCACGGTCATGGCGGCTGCTATCCTGAGACCGCCCATCAATTTTAACCCCCTCTTCGCCATTCAAATATAACCTAGTGAAAACATTCGGATCTCTCGCATAGCGGAAGGAGGGGTAGTAGAATAATTCGATCCCGCGACATGGCGGAGAGGGATCGCATTTTGCCCATGGCAATTGGGGATGTAAACAAAGACGAACCGCTCTGGAAAGGCGACGGCATGACCAAGCGGGGCGCCATGGCAGCCATCACATACATGATCTGCGCAGGTTCCTTCTTGGAATCCCTATTATTCTGACGATTCTAATTGCAAATTAATAATTTAACAGTTCTGTATGTGCTTATCTCAATGGTAATCTCAACACTAGTATCTCTCTATTTCTTTCAGTAATTCTTTCTGGCATTTTTTTTTTTAAATTTTGAAAACCAGAAGGGTCTTAAACGATTTCATTCGAGGTTTTCTGCCCCTTCAAAACACTCTCGAGCTCCTCGTAGGACTCTGATGTGATACTGCAAATTTCAGGGGCAGTTTCGCACAGAACGTTTTCTTCAATTAAATGGTTTTTTATTTGATAACAAAATTCATAGAGATTTATTTTTTACCAAGGATAACTTTACCTAGAAACCTTGGACACTTTCCTGCATTTCACCGATGGTAGGTAGTGTAATCCCATTGACACTGATTTCAGCACCTGACCTTGTAGGGATATCCAGTGTAAACCTGCCAGCGCTGATTTTGGTGCTGACCTGCTAGGGATATCGAGTGAGGCCGGCAACAGAGGTAGCCAGCCCAAGGGAGTGACTTTGAGACCTCTGGCATAAAAGTCAAAGCACTCAACCATTCAAGCTATCCTGTGTGGCTCATAGAGATTTAATTACTTGAAGAACCTTCAAATTTTGTAAACAGTTGCAAATCTAGAAAAATGGCACACTTTTGTCAAATTCACATAACTGAGAGGCTGTTATAGACGAAGTAATTTTTGTAGAATATATCAAAGTAACGACCATACTAAATAACTTTTGCTAGCTGGATTGGAATAAATTTCTTAAATTCCTCGTTAGGTGCTCCAAATAAATTTCTAAAATTACCTCTTTAGGTGTCCCAAGAGAGCGTAGATATGTGCAGAAGTTGGTCAGACTTTAGTTGACTTAATCCTAACGGAAAACTGTAACAGATTGTAGTGCAAAATGGCTAGAATTCTGATAAGGAACTTATCTCAAATTTACAAGCGTTGGGAAATGGACCAAAGGATGCTTCACAAAGATTTCTATCTATGATTACAGTAGATAAGATAACATAAGATAATTTCCTTAAATGTCGAACAAATGACCACAAAAACACGTTAATGGGAATAAAGGAGTACATCCAGGATATGTACAAAGTGGGAGTACGAAAGCAACTCCTATATCAATGCTATATAAGAAAAAAAAAACAGATAAAGATACAGAGCTAGCTATCTAGCTAAAAGCTACGTGTTCAGCTAAAAGAGAATATAAGAGGAGGTGTAGGTACGAGAGAGATGTTCAAAACTGAAAGCTAGGTGTTGAATAAAGCAGAGGATGTCAAGAGGCACTGGAGCTAGCTGCCAAGGACATGTGAGGGGATCGAGAGGCAGTCTCCACATTGGAGTCATCAATAACTATGAAAGGGATGATCCGTTGGTTTCTGATATCCTTTGGGTAGTGACCAGGGTTGGGAGGGTTTGGTAGCATGATCCTGTGGGAGCACTGTTGAAAATTTTCAATAATAAGGCAGTTAATGCAAAACAGAATTTCACCTTTTTGATTAGAGGTTTCCCAGATCTAAACCCTGTGAATTTTCAGCCTTAGGGATGTTGTGAAATAGTGTATGAAACAACAGTGGAAAGAGTACAATATTTCACTTTCAAACAGTCCAAACTTCTAGGCTATCCAAGGAGAAAATGTTGATGTATTTGTAACTTCGAAATGTATTCTTTTGTATATCTTATATTGTATTTCATTATACCCCGATGTTCATATCAGGAGAATCATTAATATAATAAAGTCATGTAAAGTCATAGAGGTTAACCCTCTGTTGTAAGTTGGGGCAATAGTCCCCACAGTTGAGGGGTACTAGGGTTATTAGGCTCTCCTAGTGAAGTCGGCCCTGGTAAGTAATTGTCAAGTGGAAAACTAGTATAAATAGAGAGTGAGTCTCTCTATTTGAAACACACACTCACTCAACTGTAGCGCATGAGTGAGAGAAGAGGAGCTCGCACAAGTGAGAGAGAGAACAACTGTTGGAGATCATCTTTGTGTCTTTGGGTTTTACTTTTGCTATTGGTGCTCATTCTATCTCCGATGAAGTTGCGGGGTTTTCTCCTTTATGGTTTCCCTGAGGAAAACTCTTTGTGTCTCTTGTCTCTTGTGATTATTGCTGTGCATGTTATTCTCTCAGATAAGATCCTAGATCATATTGCTTAAATGATAAAAATCTAACATGGTATCAGAGCTAACCTGAGAAGAAGACACTGTGCAGCTGCAGAAGCTAGGGCTTCTTTTTTATTGGGTCTCTCTCCCCAGATCATCAACAAAAGAAGGCTAGGCTAACTCTCCATTGAAAGGTGCATCTTTTTGTCAAAGCAGAATTTGATTCCAGGCATTTTCAGTTTTTGACCTGTCATTATTGCGGGAAATTAGGGCTTTTCACAGAAGAAGAATTTTTGAGTGAGCCCAACATAGGATTGCTCTCCTCTTCAAAATCGAAATTTAGAGACCAAGATCGAAATTTTTGGTTGGGTAAAACTCCGGGAAAGTCAAACCCTAATTTGACCCTGGACCAGAAAAACCCTAAAAGACTAAAACTAGTCATTTTGGCGCATTCGCTATATCTCAAGATTAGAGAAGGCTCAAGAGCCGAAACTTTTATAGGCTGAAGATAAATTCTTGATGTACCATGTGTAAAAGTTTCAGCTTCGGATTCGCTATATTCTGGGAGATATGATTCCTCCAAGTCAAGGTTCCAGCCTCTCCCTGGATTCATCCCTAAACAGGACACCTAGGGAGAATTGCTATATCTCGGGATACGAAGGTCCAAATGAAATTTCGCAAGATGTTCCAGATAGGGCATGGACTGTACTTTCTATGGTAAAAGTTTCAGACCCCGAAGCTGAAACAATGACACATGGCAGTCTGTACAAGTTCGCTATGATGAACAGTCCTGAAACAAGTCACATTGGGAAAACTCTCATAAGTCCCAATTGGTGAAACCAATTTTGCTCAAACCTGTGGTGTTGGAAAGAGGACAGATGAGGCTACCTCAGTACGAAATTTCAGACACAGAGGAGCAGTAATTTCAGAGTCGCAGAAACAATATCAGACATTTCTGCAGAAGAAATTGGAAAACTAGGGCTTTCTGTTCCGGGAGCTTCCCTCCACTGTTTTCAGAAAAGGATTACATTGGACAACTCGTCTTGAAGAGGCCCATCTTTCTATCCAATTAGAAGTTTGAAATTCCAAGTTTTGAAAATTAGGATTTCTCTAACAAACCCTAGATCAGCCAATTCTGGAACCAGGATGGACACCTCAAATCGGTAAGATCTAAATTTTTGCTATTTACATTTGAGGTTCTCATTTCAAAATGACTAATCACACCAGCTTGTTGACAAGCTTGGTGAAGCTGGCAACTTCCAAGCATGGAACTATAGGATCTCACTAGTTCTTGAAGAAAATGAATTGGACACCTACATAAGCAGAGAGGTTCCAGTTCCAGAGGGAGATGAGGCTAAAAGCCTTACATAAGAAGAACTTGGTCAAGGTCAAGAGAATTATTGCTGATTCTATCAAGGATCACCTTATACCACAAGTGTCTTCCCTAAAGACACCTAAAGAGATGTTTGATTCCTTGACCAAGTTATTTGAAGGGAAGAATATAAATCAGAAGAAGTATAGGAACTCCGGGATTCTTGAAGAAATTGACTTAGATCAGTATTTCAGTAAAGAAGTTATAAGAGCCAGAGGGAGATGAGGCTAAGGATAGAGCCAAGAGAATCATTGCAGATTCTATTAAAGATCATCTCATTCCTCATGTGTCATCCTTGAGGACACCAAAATGAAGTGTTTGATGCTATGACGAAGCAATCGAAGAAGAATAAGATATTGTTATAACCACCTTGAATGGCCTCCCAAGATCATGGGATTCATTCATTCGAGGATTGTGTGCCAGAAGGAAGTGATCACCTTCAACAGACTCTAGGAAGAGTGTACACAAGAAGAAGCTCGACTCATAATAAAGATGGGAGCAACTGAAGATCAAGCTCTCACGATTCAAAAAAGATCCCTCAAGCGATGAGGAATATGCAGAACTCAATTCTTGAAGAACCTCTTATCCATCTTAGCATTTGGATAAGAAATGATGCTGTTATGAATGAAGAAGATGATGAAGTTGAAAGAAGGAGTCTACCCACGAAACAAATAAAGATAAGTGTTCAATTGTCATTTCATGATATTGTTTGGTTATGCATTTGTTTATATTCAGTTGATAGAATGTTTGCATTAATGACAGTATACTACTAATATGCATGTGATGGGTAAGTAGCTCATGGTGCTATACAACTCTCCACTGCTACTCATCTAGAATGAAACCTCTTTGTTGACATATTGGATTAGTGCACAATCTCAATGATGTCATGGTAGAGATGGAAGGCATCTAGAAAGTTTCCGTGAGATATGGATGAATGTTGTATTGGCTAAAATAGTCGCATGATTATATCTTTATGCATAAGAATTTGCCATTATAAATATGCATTATGAAATGTTTCTAACCATACAACTGGTGCATTTAACTTGTAGGAAAGATCACGTACAGTCGCCTACAAGAAAATAATGATGAGGCTTGTTCCAAAGAACAAGTGATGACAGTTCAAGATTCACTCTAATAATCCAAAATGAAGAATGATGAATAGAATGTGATGTCGAAGACTTGAAGGGAAGACCGTAGTATCTTCCATATGGATCTACAAGATCCAACATGTAGTAGATGACAACATCGTGGGATACAAGGCAAGATTCGTAGCACGAGGCTTCTCACAGAAAGAAGGCATAGACTACGAAGAGACATTTGCAGCCACTAGAAGTCGAGGCACATGACAGTCAGACTCGTGTGCAAATTAAAGAAGGCCTTGTACGAGCCCAGAAGGCACCCATGGGATAACACATAAATGAGGAGCTTGGTGATCACCTAGAGTAATGAAGATCTTAACCTTTGCTACAAGGTTGAAGATGAAAGCCTATAGAGGATGACAAGCTCACAGATGGGTGCGAGAAGAACTTTTGAAAAGGTTCAAGATAGAGGATCTTGGTATCCAGTGACCCTATATGGATACATAGAATATTAGTAGTAGAGGAAGCTACTTGCCACTCCAATATAGAATGTTTCAATACATAGAGTACTAAAGGCAGAGGGAGAATGATGCTCCACTTCAGAGGGAGTGACTGCAAAAGATCCTGAGGTTCGACATGGTACGACAGGATGGGCAACTTACTGATGGCTCTAGGCTTTACTGAGAGTAATGCGGATTCCAACCTTTACTTCAAGGTTTAAGGCGGAAGACCAGTGATGCTCCTGTTATATGTCGATGACTTGTTCCTGACAGGAAAAGAGGAACTCATTAAAGTTGCAAGAAGGAGATTTGTTGTCGAGTTTGAGATGAAAGACTTGGATATGATGCACTGCTCTCTAGGCATGGAGGTGTGGCATAATGCAGATGGAATCTCCCTAGGACAAGGGAAGTATGCAGTAGAGATCTTGAAGAGGTTCGGGATGATGGACTGCAAGGCCATACCTATGGCATCGAACCTGAAGCTATTGAGTGATGCTTCATCAGAATCGGTTGATGCTACGATGTATCATCAGATGATTGGGTCTTTGATGTACCTGACGAATACGAAACCGGATATTTTCTTTGCTGTGAACACATTGAGCCAGTTCCTGATGGATCCGAAACATGTTCACTTGATTGCTGCAAAGCATATTCTGAGGTACATGAAGGGTACAATTGATTATGGGCTCAAGTATGAGGTGAATCAAAAGATTAACCTGGAAGGTTATGTGGATTCGGATTGGGTAGGCAGTGCCATTGATAGGAAGAGCACTTCGGGGTGCTGCTTCAGTATGGGATCATGTGTGATCTCTTGGTTTAGCAGGAAGCAATCCTCCGGCGCACTGAGAACAGCCGAAGTAGAGTATTTCGTAGCTTGTTCGGCTAGTTGTGAGGCAGTGTGGCTGAGGAAGCTACTATCTAATTTATTTGATCTCCAGTTGGATGCTACTTGTATATATTGCGACAACCAGAGTTGTGTGAAGTTGTCAGAGAACCCGGTGTTCCATGACAAGTTGAAGCATATCGAGATCAAATATCACTATATTAGGGATATGGTGGAGAGAGGAGCAGTAAAGCTCCAATATGTTGCGACGGACGAGCATATAGCTGATGTGTTGACCAAGCCATTAGCCAGAGCGAAGTTTGAATACTTCAGGGAGAAGCTTGGTGTTCTCCAGATTGAGGTTCCTTCCAAAGGGAAGGGACGAGTCCGTGTGCCCTTTTGACATGGTTGCGGGATGTGCTTCCCATATGGTCAGATGTAATTGCAGAGCCCTTATGACATGGTTGCGAGATGTGTTCCCCACATGGTCAGATGTAAGTGCAGAGCCCTTCTGATATGGTTGCGGGATGTGTCCCCCACATGGTCAGATGTAAGTGCAGAGCCTTTCTGACATGGTTCCAAGATGTGTTCCTCCCATGGTCAGATATAAGTGCTGTAGAAGATGAAGACCTACATGGAGGCTAGGCCTACAACCAACATGAAAAAGGGCTGGCTCTGTAGAACTTCCTATGAGGAGTAGAATTGAGAGAGAGCACCATTTGCTCAAGATAGCGGGAGCAGTGATGATGATGATGATCCAGCTTGATGATGATCCAGTTTTGATGATGATTCAGAGACGAAGACTTGTGTTGATGAACTGTGTCAAGAGAATACCTTCCTAGTTAAGAGGGAGTGTTGATGTATTTGTAAATTTGGAATGTATTCACTTGTATATCTTATATTGTATTTCATTATACCCCGATGTTCCTTTCGGGAGAATCATTAATATAATAAAGTCATGTAAAGTCATAGAGGTTAACCCTCCGTTGTAAGTCGGGGCAATAGTCTCCACAGTTGAGGGGTACGAGGGTTATTAGACTCTACTTGTGAAATCGGCTCTGGTAAGTAATTGTCAAGTGGAAACTAGTATAAATAGAGAGTGAGTCTCTCTATTTGAAACACACACTCACTCAACTGTAGCGCATGGGTGAGAAAAGAGGAGCTCGCACAAGTGAGAGAGAGAACAATTGTCGGAGATCATTTTTGTGTCTTTGGGTTTTACGTTTGCTATTGGTGCTCATTCTATCTCTGAGGAAGTTGCAGGGTTTTCTCCTTTATGGTTTTCTCGAGGAAAACTCTCTGTGTCTCTTGTCTCTTGTGATTATTGCTGTGCATGTTATTCTCTCAGATAAGATCCTAGATCATATTGCTTAAATGATAAAAATCTAACAGAAAAGATACCAAACAATTTGAATAAGTTCCAGCACTCTGGGCAACTCATCGCACATAAACAAGATCTGAAAATTCACTTTTATAGCACTTATAACAGCAGTAAACCAACATGTATAGAAGCAACAAAACAACCCTTAGATTCCTCAATGATTATGTGAAATCACTTCACAATTGTCCTTTTACTTATATCAAATCATCAAGACATATAGCTGTAAATAACAATGCAGGAAGAACATCTATGCCTGAAAATCAAATTTGCAAATTGCACAAAGTTTTGACAGATGAAAACTTCATTAATATGCTCAAGATGAAGTACATGTACATACCATAGCCTTCTCTGAAGTCTAGTACAAGTCTTCTAGCTCTCCAAAACCCTAGCTAGGGAAAGCAAGAAAACTCTATCTCAACCAAGGAGCTCCAATATGCAAAAAGCACTCCAACACATCCCCCAAGGAAAGACATCCTCTTCTCTTCTTCTCCACGAAAGATACCCTAGAGTTTTATCACAAAACCCTAGTATCCAACCTCAAAGGGACAAATCTTAACCCTAGATCTCCAAGATGATCCAAGATACTCCAAGAAGGCAAAGAACCCTAGTGACTCCAAGAGAGAGAGAGAAGGGAGAGAGATCAAGTACTATTTATAAATTAATCGTCAAATTCAGAAATTTGAGAAAGGTTATGTCAAAAGATATCTCTAGATCGAAAGCATAGTTACATTTATCGTGTCGGTGAATATATCATTGAGGGTTCAAAATGTAACTTATCGGCAACAATGGCGAAAATATCGGCAAATGTCGTAAAGCATAAAAAAAATACAAAAGCAATCATTTATTTCAATTTTTTTAACATCTAAAGCAACAACAACATCAAATAAACACATTGCTACATAAATATGAAAATACAACTAATATATAAGATGCATAAGATTTCAAATGGTGGATCATGATCACATATCGACTATAAACTGAAAATACTGAAATATGTTCCTGATGGAATGATAGAAAATCACATCAAATGATCAAAATAAATGTCTGTTAAGAGATGAATCATCATGACTCATGAGACATCTAGATATTACATAGTACGGCGATAAATAGTAGGAATCGTCGATCCCCTCTACCCCCTTTATAGGCAAGGGGCACCACTCTTCCTCTGGAAATAGTAGGGGGTCCTGTAGGTGCTTTGAATGAGTTAGGCGTCAAATTGGAAGCTCCAACTACTCGGGCTATGGTGGAAGGTGATGGGGCTGAGGTGGAAACCAATGTGAGTTATCTCCTCCCATAACTGCATCTCATAAAAATTATTGCCTATATTGGGATCCTATTAATCAATAACACCCTATACCCCCCTCCTCTAGGCTCTAGCCCTTGCCTCTACTCCGAATCTTGAAGTTGATCCTCCATTGACATTAGTCAACACTCTACAATTTTGATGAAACTTCCCATGCTTAATGAGTGAAGGGTACATTTTTATTAAGGTCATGATAATAGATTTCAACAGTCAATGCCATCAACATCAAGGTACATAGAGGGGTTGATGTGCTTGATTAAATGCCAATCCCATACCCTCATACTTGATAAAATCCAGTGGAATTGTTGCAATCTTGAAATCCTGAAAACTATTAATTCTGTTGAATTCTGAATGGGATCTAAAATTCTACTTTTTGCATATGAAGCTCGATGAGAATGGAACCACTCTCAAACATCTTGAAACAATTAATGGTAATGTTAAAAATTTAAGTAAAATGATAGAAAATGAAAGTTAAGGAGAATGTCGCTTTTAATTTAAGAATTTAATATTACCATTTATTACCTTAAGAATTTTATATCCCTGGTTTTAATAACACCGCCAAAAACTTAACCCATGGATTTTTTTCCCAAATTCCATGCAAGTTTTTTCATCTGGGCGATATTTTCCAAATTATCGCGATATATTCCCAATATATCTCGACACATTCAATCTATCTTGATATATTCAAAATGTCGTGATTTTTTAGTGGCGGCGATATATCGCCAAGGGGAATGACTCGCGATATGGGCGATATATCACCAATATATGTAACTATGGTATATAGTATTATGCACAAGTTACAACCCTCACATTTACCAGTTCTGAAAAAACTCAGGCAATTAAGAAAATGGCCAAGTGGCATTCATTATTGGCACGTGAACATGAGCAAAATGCAGTTGAGCTTTAGGAAACTTAATTCTAACAATTTCAATTTGCAATAAGGTCCATGAAGGGTCTATGAGACAAATGCCTGCATCTATAACAGCGTTTCTTCCTCATATTTCTTGTTTATGATGATTATGTTAAAAGGAATACCCTTTTCAATAGGTTCTGCAGATTTTACATGCATGCATTCTGTAAAGAGATTAGATTCATATTTCAGATTAAGAAGGTGATTGAAGGTGCATTGCTTATTCAAACATTTAGTAACAATCTGAGTCACTACTATCTGGTTGTTTTCAGAATGCTTGAGGTTGACATGGTGGAATAAGTGAACTTCTATAACTCGTGGACACCCATGTACAATATGTAAAAGCTAATATGACCTTAAAAATGAGAAGAACAGGAGCAATAATCACAAGGATAAGACCTTTGAGATGTTGCATTTCTTGGTTTGTTGGCTTGGAGGCTTTGCTTATTGTAATGTTGTTGCTGAAAAGACAATAGTATAATCATTGGAAACCAAAATCAAAACCCATGTTTTGAGTTGTAATTTGTACAGATTCAGATTTAAATTTAGTTCAATACGGAAAAATTGGATGGGAAAAAATGATCATGTTGTCCAATCATCAATGTCCACGGTCAAAAGTTAAAACTGAAGAGACATGCTCGGAATATCCCCATAATCTATCTGGAACATTGTCAAAATCTGCCTGGAACGTTTTGGATATTGGCTAGCAAGTCCCCGAGTCTCTGGTAGCTTGGGGAGGTTTCTTAGGAGTCTCCAAGTCCCCAAAGCACTGGAATGGCGTGTACAGGTTTATTTTTGGGGGACAGGTCCCTGCACGTCATATATATATAGCTCAAGGGTTTGGCACAACTGGTTGTTACCAATGATGCTGTGCTAAGTCACATGGTTTGGGTTTGGGTTCAGGTTCAGGTTCGAATTCGAATTTTCCAAAAAGGTTTGCCATTAGGTTCATCTATATACATACTTTAAAATATAATAATTTTATAATGTATTGACATATCAAATATATTTTTCTATTCTATATATATTAAATAAAATTTAATAGATTGATATATATTATGTTATACTTAATAACAAGGCATATATATATATATATATATATATATATATATATATATATATGAGAGAGAGAGAGAGATAGAGCTACTAAATTAGTGTTATTAGAATTGGAACCGTTTTGGCAAACTGATCGTTTTGAACGGTTTACAAGCCTTCCTGGTCTGAATTGAATCACCAAACCGAAAATGGCTGGTTCCGTACAAAACTAGCCTCCCTGCTCAAAACTGGCTGGTTTCCACAGGGGCACGATAATTTTTCATTTAAAAAAAAATATTTTCTTAAAAAAACCCAAAAAGTTAAGTGAGAGGGGGGAACTAACCCTAGGCCCCTAGTCATCATCGAAAATATTAAATGGAAACATAAAGTAGAAGTGGTGTTCTCCTTATCTTTCATTAAATTTTTCACATTACCATTAATTGTTTCAAGATGTTTGAGAGGTTCCAACTTCATCGGACTTCAAATGCAAAAAGTAGAACTTTTGATCCCATTCAAATTCAACAGGCTTAACAATTCTTACGATTTCAGGATTGCAACGTTTCTACTGGATTCTATCATGTATAAGGGTATGGGAATGGCATTTATGTTGAATTTTCAGCATTAGCATAAACTTTAAAAATTTGCAGATAAACATAAATAGATCAACAGTGCAGTAAAAACACATTCATCACATCAGCACACATGGACCCAATATTTTTCACTGGGGAAACCTTTGAAGGACAAAAACCCCAAAAGCATTAATAGCTCATCTCGTAAATGAGATGGCTTAAGAAATTCTTTAGAAAGTTCCTCAAATCTAGATCTGGATTTTGACCACAGTAACTGTAAAATTCATTAGTAAAAATCAGACTGATAATTTTACCCACAATTTCCAGAATTACAGAAAATTGCCAATTTAGGGCTTTCTCAGAAAAACTGAGATTTTCTCTCTCCTGCCCGAAACTATTAGACTGTTGAAAACTTCCCAAAAATATCAGCCTACTGAAAACTGCCCGAAAATATCAGACTGTCTGAAAACTGCCCAAAAATATCAAACTGCTGAAAACTGCTCGAAAATATCAGACTGCTGAAAACTCCCCCAGAATATCAGACTGCCTGAAAACTGCCCAAAAATATCAGACTGCTGAAAACTGCCCGAAAATATCAGACTGTCTGAAAACTACTCAAAAATATCAGACTGCTGAAAATTGCCTGAAAATATCAGACAAAACTGCCCAAAAAATGGAATGCTGAAGATAGTTGTGCAAAAATGCTGAAGATGGACTTTGCTGATAAAACCCTAGCTAAGGGTTTGAACATAAGATAGTCTTCTTCACCTGTGAGAGCAAAAGTGTGTGTAACAAATGAGAAGGCTTGATCTTCTGTTATAGCCTTTGTTCACCTGTAAGTGGACAAGATTATGAAATAATAATGATAATAATATTTTTATTCTTTTTCCTAATATCACTTTCACTTTTACCAAAAAGGTACTTTTATTTTTTCCTTTGACTTTTATAAGAAGTCCTTCTTTAATAAAATTAATAATATTTTTATTCTTTTCCTAATTTCACTTTCACTTTTACCAAAAAGGTACTTTTATTTTTTCCTTTGACTTTTATAAGAAGTCCTTTAATTTTGTTTTCCACTTGTGGTCCTTTTAGGTGGACAAGATTAGGAAAGATAAAAATAATAATATTTTTATTCTTTTCCTAATTTCACTTTCACTTTTACCAAAAAGGTACTTTTATTTTTTTTCTTTGACTTTTGACTTTGGCCTTTTACCAAGTGCCCCTGTGGTCATTACCTGTGGTACTTTTTTTTATTTCAAAAATACATCATCATAAACCAAGAGAGTTATTAATGCTTTTATCTCACACACTGTGTGACACCTAGATCTGGTACTAGGGTAACTTAACCAAGGGTAGTTAATCTTTGGAGAAGCACACCAAGCCCATAGATCGAGGGTCAAAGTGCCACACACATGCCCAGACCCAGTCTAGGGCTTACAGTGTCTTCATTCTCCTAGAGAATGGCTACTCAGAACTAGGCTGAGTTTACTAGTCCCAGACTGGTCTACATCGTGGTCCCGGACCAGATGTCTACTCAACACAAGGTTGAGTCTACCCAGGGCAGATCTGGGTTTATATCATGGTCCCAGACTAGATATCTACCATTCAACAGAATGGTCACTCAACATTGGGTTGAGTCTTCACCGTGGTCCCGGACCAGGTGGTCCCATTCTCCAAAGAGAAGGGCTCTCGATGTTGCTCAGAAAATCAACACTCCCTCTCAGTGAGAGAGGCATTCTCTGCCATACCAAGCTTGTCACAAAAGTATACGAACTTTGATGCTGTCAGAGGCTTGGTCAAGATATCTGCAATCTGTTCATATCTACGAATGTATTGCAACTTCAGAGCACCTCTCTGCACTAGGTATCTGATGAAATGATACCTCATTTCAATGTGTTTCGATCTATCATGAAACACTGGATTCTTTGAAAGCTTTATGCAACTCTGATTATCGCAATGGATGATCGTTGAGTCAAGCTTTCCCTTGAACATATCAGATAACAACTTTCTGAGCCAAACTGCTTCATTGCAGGCATCGCTTGTAGCAATATACTCTGCCTCAGCTGTACTCTGAGCTATGGAACCTTGCTTCCTGCTGGACCAAGAGATCATTGTTGATCCCATATCGAAGCAATAACCAGAGGTACTTTTTCGGTCGACTACACTGCCAGCCCAATCGAAATCTGAATATCCAGATAACAATACTCCACTGTTGGAAGTATACTTGAGCCCATAAGTGATAGTCCCTTGAACATATCTCAGTACATGTTTGGCGGTTACCAAGTGTATGTGCTTTGGATCTGACATGAACTGACTCAGTGCATTCACTGTGTAGTAGATGTTTGGTCTCGTATGCACGAGATACATCAGGGAACCAATGAGCTGTCTGTATAGAGTAGAGTCCACATTCTGTGAACTAGACGCTGAGTCCCGCAACTTTGTTAAGTTGGTAGTCATTGTTACGCTCATGGACTTGCAGTCCTCCATCCCAAATCTCTGGAAGATATCCACTGCATACTTTCCTTGTGTCAGGAAGATCTCACCTGGCTTTTACCAGACTTCTAAGCCAAGGAAGTAATGCATCAATCCGAGATCTTTCATCTCGAATTCAGAGGTAAGCTCCCTCTTACACTGGTCTATCAACTGTTCATCACCTGTAAGAAACAAGTCATCTACATATAGAATAAGTATCAAGACATGATTATGAACAACTTTAAAGTACAAGTTAGAATCAACTGTACTTTTGGAGAACCCCAAGCTATGGAGAAATCCATCCATTCTGGCATACTAGACTCTCGGAGCCTGTTTTAGTCCATACAAGGCTTTCTTCAGTTTACATACATGGGTCTTCTTCCCACGAGTAACAAAGCCTTCAGATTGTTCAATATAAACCTCTTCCTCAATCTTACCATTGAGAAAGGCTGTCTTTACATCCGTCTGATGTAACTTCCATCCGAATACTGTAGCAAGTGAAATGATGGTTCTGATGGTAGTGTACTTGGCAACAGGTGCAAATGTCTCGTCATAGTCAATGCCTTCTTTTTGAGTGAAGCCATGAGCTATGAATCTAGCTTTATACTTCTCCACACTGCCATCTGCAGCATGCTTGATCTTATAAAGCCATCTGGAAGTCACTACTAACTTCCTGTAGGTCTGGGAACAACTTTTCAAACATCATTCTTCATGATTGACTTATACCCTTCAATCATGGCATCAACCCATACATGTTTACTTGCTGCTTCTTCGTACGATGAAGGTTCTGAATTGATAAGCTGACTCATAAGACCGGAGTACTTCTGTGGTCTTATGCTTCCTTGGAAAGTCCCTGGAGGAGCTTTATGCTTCTCGGCTTCTTGTACCGTTTCTCGGTACCAAGCAGGTCTCCTTTTGGAAGGAGGAACTTCAAGTAGTTCTTCTAGTAGACTTTCAATGTTCTCAGGAACATCTGGAGTTTGATCATCAAACTCTTCCTCCCTTTGAATTTCTGAATCTGGAAACTCAAGTGGAGCAATTGCATCTTCCGGTGAAAGCTCTAGTGTTTTACGAAACACCGCTTCCTCATGGAAGATCACATCTCTGCTGACCTCAATGTACCTCTGTCCAGGTATATATACTCGATAAGCCTTCGAACAATCACTATGCCCAACAAATAAGCCTTTCTTACCGGAAGGCTCTAGCTTGGCCCTCTTTTCTTCTGGCACATGAACATACACAGGAATGCCAAATATCCTCATGTGATCAATTGCAGGTTTCTTCTTGGTGAAGACTTCTTCTGGAGTCTTCTCACCCAAGATAGCATGAGGGCTTCTGCTCTATATGTACACTGCAGTTCTGGTAGTTTCAGCCCATAAAGACAAAGGAAGATCTAGATCAGTGATCATGGCTTTAGCAGCCTCACAGATCGTTCTATTCTTCCTTTCTGCAACCCCATTCTGCAGGGGGTTGTAAGGCACTGTGAACTCTTTCTTGATTCCTGCTTCTCGACAAAAATCATCGAACTCATTAGATTCATACTCACCTCCATTATCTGATCTCAAGATACGGATGTGCTTGCCAGTCTGATTTTCAATCAGTGTCTTGAACTCTTTGAACTTGTCAAAGGTTTCACTCTTGGCCTTGAGGAAGTAAATCCAAGACTTTCGAGAGTAGTCATCAATAAACAAAACATAATATAAACACCCACTCAAGGAGGGTGAAGACATGGGCCCACAAATGTCAGAATGAATCAAATCCAAAATGCCTTTAGATCTACTCTTGCTTCTAGGAAAGGATTTCTTAGTGTTCTTACCTAGAGCACATCCTTTGCAAATTCCTTCATGCTTTGGAGAAACTTCTGGCATACCTGTGACCATAGTTACATATATTGTGTCGGCGAATATATCGCCGGGGGTCCGGAATGAAACTTATCGGCAGCAACGGCGAAAATATCGGCAAATGTCGTTTCGCATTGAAAAATACAAAAATAAACATTTTTTTTCAATTTTTTTAAACATCTAAAGCAACAACAACATCAAATAAACACATTTCCACATAAATATTAAAATACAAC
>LPNX010149716.1:145437-200223 GCA_001517045.1 Pseudotsuga menziesii
AAAAGCTGTTTTCACATCCATCTGGTGTAAGTCCCACTTCATCATGGATGCAAGTGCCATAGTAGCTCTAATTGAAGTATACCGTGCTACTGGGGCAAATGTCTCTTCATAATCAATTCCCTCTTTTTGAGAGAAACCTCTGGCCACAAATCTTGCTTTATACTTCTCAATACTTCCGTTAGCTGCATGCTTTATTTTGCATATCCATTTGGAGGATACTATACTCTTTCCTTCTGGTTTGGGAACTGTATCCCAAACATCATTCTAGTATTCTTTCATCATAACATCTTCCATGAGTTCGTCTTGTCGGGTCATCAACATATCTTAGTCTTTTGCATTCAACCTTGAAGGTTGGAACCCTCTTTACTCTTGGTAAAGTCTCGATCCTGCAGGAAGCTGTCCATCATGTCGTACCATGTCGAACTTAGATATCTTCTGTAGTCACTCCCCCTAAAGTGGAGTATCATCTTCCCTCTTCATTCTGTACAGGTGGCTCTATGCTTGATATATACTTGTCAATAGAGTATGTCATGTCATAGTCTATTCTTTCTGAGGCAAATCATGAACCTTTGCTTTGTACACTTATTCTTGTAGATCCATATGGAAGATACTACGTACTTCCCTTTATGTCTCGAAATCATATCGTATACATCATTCCCCATGATCAACTGTTATTCTTTGATCTTGATCTTGAGTTATCTCTTATACAACATTCTTTTCTTCATCTTGAGTTATCTCTTATACCCATGGTTGTCTTCATCCTTTGAGGTGGATCTACCGCTCTTTGAAGCTCTTTCTTTCGTCATGGTGTCTCTGACCCTGGGAGCTTCAGATTCATGTTTATTGAATTGTCATCACTTGTTCTTCGGAACAAGTCTCATCCTTGTTTTCTTGTAGGAGGTTGTTCAGGACCTTTCCTACAATTCAAATGCACCAATTGCATGGTTAGAACTATTTCATAAAACATATGCATAACGACAAATTCTTATGCATCATGCAACTATTTAGCCAATACAACATTCATCCATATCTCACGGAAACTTTCTAGATTACATCATTGAGATTGTGCATTAATCCAATATGTCATGTAAAGAGGTTTCATTCTAGATAAGTAGCAATGGAGAGATGTATAGCACCATGAGCTGCTTATCGATCACATGCATATTAGTAGTATACAGTCATTAATGCAAACAATCTATCATGCATAACACATCAACTGAATATGCATAACAAAACAATATCATTAAATGACAATTGAATACTTATCTTTTGTTTGTTTTGTGGGTAGACTCCTTCTTGATCATTCTCCTTCATCATCTTCTTCATTCATGAAATCATCATTTCTTATCCAATTGATAAGATGGATAAGAGGTTCGTCAAGAATTGAGTTCTTCATATTCCTCATCGCTTGAGGGATCTTCTTTGAATGGTGAGAGCTTGATCTTCAATTTGCTCCCATCTTTCTTCTTCTCTTCTTATGAGACGAGCTTCTTCTTCTTCCCAAAGTCAACTGAAAGTAATCACTCCCTTCTGGCACACATTCCTTGCATGAATGAATCCCATGATCATGGGAGGCCATTCAAGGTG
Organism: Pseudotsuga menziesii; assembly: GCA_001517045.1. NCBI lineage: Eukaryota > Viridiplantae > Streptophyta > Pinopsida > Pinales > Pinaceae > Pseudotsuga > Pseudotsuga menziesii. Next base: position 147,025 of record LPNX010149716.1, read on the forward strand.
GCTATCACCACTTCTGCATTCTCTGCTTCTTCTTCTACAGCTTCAAGATGTTATGCATTCTGGATCTTCACATTCTTCAATTGTTTTCTCAAATCCATCTTCTTATCTTCAAATAGCTTGATCAAGGGATCAAACATATTCGGTGTCTTTAGGGAAGACACTTGTGGTACAAGTTGATCCGTGATTGAATCAACAGTGATCTTCTTGGCCTTGATCAAGTTCTTCTTGTGTAAGGCTTTGAGGCTCATCTCCCTCTAGAACTGGAACCTTTCTACTCATGTAGGTGTCCAATTCATTTTCTTCAGAGGGATCAAACACTTTCATGCTTGGAAGTTTTCAACTTCGCCAAGCTTATCATCAAGCTGATGTGATAGATCACTTTGAAATGAGAACCTCAAATGCAAATAGCAAAAGATTAGATCTTACCGATTTGAGGTGTCCGTTCTGCTTCCAGAGCTGGCTGATCTAGGGTTTGTCAGAGAAACCCTAATTTTCAAAACTTGGAATCTTTCAGATCTGATTGGATAGAAAGATAGATCTCTTCAAATGGAGCTGTCCAATGTACTCCTTTTCTGAAAACAGTGGAGGGAAGCTCGCGGAACAGGAAGCCCTAGTTTTCCAATTTCTTCTGTAGAAATGCTTGTTACTGTTTCTGTGATATCTCCGAAGTTACTGCTCCTCTGTGACTGCAATTTCGCACTGAGGTAACCTCGCATGTCCTTGATCCAACACCATAGGTTTCATCAGAATTGGTTTCACCAATTGGGATTTATGATCATTTTCCCAAGGTGACTTGTTACAGCACTGTTCAGAACAGTGAAGTTGTATGGCATGCCACGTGTCACTGGTTCATCTTCAGGGTCTGAAATTCGGACCATAGAAAGCACATTCCGTGCTCTTTCTGGAACATCTTCAGGAATTCCATTTGGACCTTTGTAGCCCAAGCTATAGCAAATTTCCCTAGGTGTCCTGTTTAGGGATGAATTCTGGAAGAGGCTGGAACCCTAACTTGGAGGGATCATATCTCCTAGAATACAGCGAATCTGAGGCTGAATTTTGGACACAGTGTTCATCAGGATTATATCTTCGGTCTCTGCAATTTTCAGCTCCTGAACCTTCGCCAATATTGGGATATAGCGAATATACCAAAACTTAGCAGTTTTAGTATTTAGGGTTTTTCTAGCTCCGGATCAAACTAGGTTTGACTTTTCCGAAGTTTCACCCAACCAAAAATCTTGATCCAGGTCTCTAACCTTCGATTTTGATTAGGAGAGCAATCCTATGTTGGGCTCACTCAAAAATTCTTCTTCTGCAAGAAGCCCTAATTTTCCACACCGAAAACTGAAAATGCTCGGAATCGAATTCCGCTTCAACAGAAAGATGCGCCCTTCAATGGAGAGTCAGCCTAGCATTCTTTTGCTGATCGATTGTGAAGAGAGAACCAAAAAGTAAGAAGCCCTAGATTCTGTAGCTGCATAATGTCTTCTTTTTAGGGTGGCTCTGATACCATGTTAACTTTTCATATGCTTAGCGAAGACATCAGTACTTCATTTCATTTTCATAACAAAAGCATATAAACAGGATCACTGAAAGATAGACAAGCACAACCATACAAAAGGAACACAAAGATTTATCCTGGGAAAACCCTAAAGGGAAAAACCCAACAAAAGCTTCCTCAATATAGATGCCCCAAAAAGATAAAAGATAAAAGATAAAACCAGCAAGGAGATCAAAGCCTGATCCTCCTCCTTCTCCAGCTACTTCTCTTCTCCACTAATGCGCTACACAAGTGAGAGTGTGTGTCTCAAATGAGGAGCACCACACCTTTATTTATATTCATCCGTTCACTTTAACTAACTCATTCGACACGTAGGCTCGAGTTACACATGTAGGCTCAAGTAACCACACTGGGGTGCTAATGACCCACCTTTACAATTAGAGGGGACTACCTCATGACTCTTATTAGTTCTTCCGATTAGAAGCATCGGGGTACAAAGTAATACAAGTGGTTCTCCCGGTAGGATCATCGAGGACCACAAAAGATACATATAGAATATTCTTCGAAGTTACAATATTTCAACAATTGTCCTCCTTTGGGAGTTGAACTTGTTGTAATCATTCATCTAAACCCTAGAAAGAACAATGTAATCCTTGGGGTGAAAAGCCAGCATAAAAGAATAAAATAAAAAATTATTATTGCTCCCCCAAGTGAAGTTAGCCCCAGTTAATTTTTGGGTGGGAAAACAATATTAATAGGAGGCACCCCTTGTCATTATTACACACAACAGCAGTGCAGCAGCACAAGTGAAGTGCACAGTTTCTGGCAGAGTGCAGCTACACAATAGCTCAGAGAAGTTCGCATACACTGCAGAAGAAGACAGTTTCAGGGTTTCAATCTTTGGAAAGTATTTCCATATTTTTCTTTTCTTTCTTCATTGTACTCTGATCTCAGAATTATTATCTCTAGACGAAGGTTGCTGGGTTTTCTCCCAATTGGGTTTCCCAGGTGAAAAATACTTGTGTCATTGTTCTGTGCTTTATCTATCTTCTAGTAATCCTATTGATAAATGTAATTAAGATATACTGCTTAAGAAAATCTAACATGGTATCAGAGTAGTACTAGAAGAAGCCATTGTCGAAACTCTGTCGGCAACCTGTCAAAACTAGGGTTTCATCTTTCAAGGTCTTCACTCAACCTTTTGGCAGAAAAAGAGCCTTGGGAATTTCGCTCTAAGGAGGGTGCAACTTTTGGTGAAGACAGAATTCAATTCTGAGAAGTTTCAATTTTGACCTAATTCTACAACTGCATCAAAAATTAGGGTTTCCACTTTTGATCTACTTTCTCCACAGTTTTGGCTTGACTCTACCTCTACTCCACTCGCCTCTCTAGGGCACATTTATCTGTGGAGTCAGGTTTCCAAAACTCCAACTTTCATTTTTGACCTAGCCTTTGCTGGGATCTTAGATCTAGATCTGCAGTCAAGATGATCAGCATGAAGGTTGAAGATCGTTTGGAAGGGGCTTCCAATTTCATCCCATGGAATTCTAGGGTTCTTCTTCTACTAGAAGAAAATGACCTATTACAGTTTGTAAAGGCAAAGGTCCTAGAACCAGGAGCCGAAGAAGACAAACCTCATTGGAGAAAGGATGATGCCAAGCAAGGAGGATTTTAGTGGATTCAGTTAGAGATCACTTGGTTCCTCAGATCTCAGAAAAGATGACGACGAGGAGGATGTTCAAAACTCTAAAGACGCTATTTGAACACAGTAGCATCAATGTGACTCTCACATTGAGGAATCAACTGTCGAACATGAAGATGACGAAGTACGAGGATATTGCCTCATATTTCATGAGGATCACCGAGATCCGGAACAATCTAAAGTCTAGTGGAGACAATCTTGAAGAAAAGGATCTTGTCATGACCACCTTAAATGGTCTCCCGCCATTTTGGGAATCTTTCATCCAAACCTTAAGTGGTCGAACCAAGTTGTCCAAATTTGATAAACTATTGGCAGAATGCACTTAGGAAGAAACAAGAATCACAGCACGCCAAAGACTTCATGGTACTCAACTTGAGGAAAATCAAGCGTTCATATCTCATGCCAAGAAAGGAAAGGGAAGGGGAAGGAAGCCGCACATTCACAAGAATCAAGATAAGAGATCAAGTCCTCCCCCATATCAGAAGAAACAAGAGAAGGACTTTTTCTCAGATACAGTGCTACAGGTGCAAGAAATACGGTCATTATGCCAGTAGCTGTCAAAGTTCAATCAAAAGGAAGCATGAAACTTCAACTGCTAGTGTAGAAGAATACCCTCCTCACAAGGAGCCAAGGAAGGATGATCGTTCAGAGTTCTTCTTATAAGAAATAATATGAAGATTCAGATTGTGATGATCGTCAAGCAAGCATATGAAGACCAATGGACCATGACAATGGGAGCCCACCCACAAAACTACAAAAGATAAGTATTTGATTTTACATGCTCTGGTAGATTAGATCTGGTTGTTTTTGAATATATGTTACATAGATCTACATTTCTAAAATTCAGGTAGTTAAATAGCCTGTCATGTTGCACATCCCATCTAGGATGAGGACTCCTTTATAACATACTGGAGTAGTACACACTCTTGATGATATGCTATAATGGAGACCATAAGCATCTAGATAATGGCCTTACGTGTGTTGCGTCGAAGCATTGACTAAAAGGTTGCCTACATTATTTTGTTAATACATTGATTATGAAACATTGCTAACCATCTGACGGGATTTGACTTGTAGGAAATGCCATGATCTAAAAGGACAAGCGATCCCTTTGATATACGGATGGAACGAAAGTAGAAAGCCTCTAGAAGCATGTATTACGACTCTCAGACCCAAAATGATCTCATGCAAAGATTTGGTGATCAGAAGCGGAAAGCTTCTACGAATGTCGGTCTATCTGCTGCTTCAACAAGATTTACTTAACCGACTTCTGAGAGACAGAGGGAGTCAAGTCACTTCCACGAATGATGACTTCCTTGATGAACCTGGTCGTCACCAAGATGGATAATTACTTTCTAGTCTACATTCACCTGCCCAAGTTAGAACCTTTAGGCAAGAAGGAAACATTCGTGGGATATCACAAGTCTTCAAAGGATTACAGAATATACATCCTAGGATCAATTCAAATCGAAGTCAGCCAGCATGCAACCTTTGAAGAAGAAATGGCTATCCGAAAAGGAAGAGGATCAGATATGGAGATCGATGACGATTAAGAGATGAGATCATCTTCCCCTTCAAACATTAAGAGGGAGTTTGAAGAAATGAATAAACCGATCAGGCCCATTGATCCAGCTGAGCCAGATGATGCTCCCACAGATATGGAAGTAAGCCGAAAAAGACCCAGATGGGCACAACATATTTTGCAGAATGCAGAGGAGCATGGAGCAGACGGGAGCATTGAAAAATACAAGGCCAGATTTATTGCCAGAGTGTTCTCTCAAAAAGAGGTAGTCGATTATGATGAGCCATTTGCTCCCGTGGCTCGATATACTTCCATCAGATTGATCATTGCTATTGCTTCAGCTATGGGATGGAAGTTGCATCAGATGGATGTCAAGACTGCCTTTCTCAATGGTATTATTGAGGAAGAAGTATACATTGAACAACCATAATGGTTTGTTGTGCATGGAAAGGAGTCCCACGTATGCAAGCTAAAAGAGGAGTTATATGGACTCAAACAAGCACCTCGTGCTTGGTATGGACGGATAGACGAATTTCTGGTGAGTCTGGGATTCACCAAGAGTGATGCAGACCCCGACCTTTACTACAAGGTTGTGAATGATGAGCCACTCATTTTGGTACTATATGTTGATGACTTGTTTCTTACCAGAAATGAGAAACTTATCTTATGGTGTAAGAAGAAACTCGCCTCCTTAGTCACCACACGGGGACACGGGACATGAAGGACATGAAAATACGAGTCCGACACGGACACGATGACCCCCGGAATCAGGACACGTAGGATACGTTTTATATACATATATATATTTAAAAAAAATATATATTAAAATTTAAAAATATAGACATATAGATCCAAAAATATTTAGAAACTAGAACATTTACAAATATTCATTAGAAATTAGAATAAAAACACATTAATGATTAGTAATTACACATTTGTCATTCACAAGTCACGATTCACTACACATTTGTCATTCACAAATCACAATGAGACACATAGATGCATGTCAGAATCAAATTTCTCATTAAGTCATCAAAATCAAAATGTATACAATGTACATATATGTCGGAATGCCGCTGGGCATTGGCAAATGCCAAATAGACTAAAGTCTAATAGTAAATACAAAAAGGGGTGGATCAAGATGGGAGAATCCCATATGTCAGTAGTCCTCCTCCATGCCTGAATCAACATCAACATACTCATCACTGCCCCTGCCCCTGCCCTGATCCTCATCCTCCCCCCCCTCCTCCTCCTCTCTGCCCATCTGATGATCTACATCTGTTGCTGTGGAGGATGACCCCTCCATACGATCACTATCATCAAAAGTGACCGGCTCTAGCACTGGATCATTAAGATCCATGTTGGCTAATGCCAACTCAATACTGCTGTCCCAACCCATATCATCAGGAAAGACATCCCACATCTTTGTCTTTCCCTTCACCCACTCCTCCCTCTTCCTGTAAATAAGACGAAGGTTGGAGTGCACATACACCATTGACTCTGCCCTGGATTGCTCAAGCCTGCTCTTCTTCACACTGTACAAGTTCCCATATGTGCTCCAATTCCTCTCACAACAAGAGGATGATGTAACTTGAGAGATGATCCTCAAGGCTAACTTCTGTAGAATAGGGGATGTTGCCCCATGAGTTGCCCACCAAGCATAGGGTTTCTTACCCCCCCTATCTCTAAGCACATCATAGCCTCCAAATCTCCCAGTGCCAGTGGAAAAATCTACAAAGCCCTCCTCCGCCTCCTCAAGCATGTAGCTATCCTGAAATAGCTGTCTAAGTGCTATCTTCCTCCCATGTGCAATCTCTGCATCCATGTGAGGAGGGACTTTGAGTGAGGCCCTCAATCCACCAGTGAGTCACTCCTGAGTGTAGAACTTGGGGTTCAAGGAGTGGGCCAAGCAATGCAAAGGTGTGCAATTCTTATCCCACCTGGAGATAAGAATATCCCGAATAATGGTCCATAAGTTCTTTGCCGATGTCCCATACTCGGGACACTCATTCTCCATGACAATGGACCTTATGGACTCAATCATGGAATCCCACCCCTCATAAACCTCTGCTAGGATGGGTTGGTCTGTGTCTGCAAACCGCAACAAAGAAATGGTTGGCTCCATGATCTTAATGCTAAGATCTACCGTGTCCCACCAACCATCATCTAACACCCTGTCCTTCACCTTTTGTGAAGCAACCTGATCCGTCTTTCTCCAAAAAGACCAAAACTCTGAAATCACCATGGACCCAAGAGCGGTTTTTGACCTCCCTCAACCTCTTCAGCATGATGAATGAGGAAGCAAACCGAGTATCTGCAATCTTTAGCAATGAAAGCTGTGTGTATTGTTTGTAGATGGTGAGGGCATTTGTGTGGTTTTGTACAAAGTTACGGATATGGCGTGCATCCTCAATAAGGTTGCCAATCCATGTCACATCTGAAGCAATGGCTTTCAGTGCTAAATTCAAGGAATGGACAATGCAAGGTGTCCAAAAAACCTGTAAGAGCAATAAAAGCATGTATCAATGACTCTACAACACTAACATTGCAATGACCAAATTCAAACAATGAGCAAATTAGAAATGAAAGGTGTCCAAAATGAACATACCTGTGGATATTTAGCTTCCATAATCATGCCAGCAGCCTTGCAAACAGGTGCATTGTCCGTGATGATTTGTACACACGAATCAACACCTACGTCTTCAATGGTTTTAATGAATAAATCACCCATAAATTGTGCATCCTCGTATTTCCCAAGAGCATCCACCGCTTTCAAGAACAACGGTCCATTTTGGGAAGATACCATGAAATTGATGAGTGGATGGCGTGCGGGATCCGTCCATCCATCAGAAACAATACTCACACCGCATGAGGGCCATGTTGTTCTAATTAGATCAAGGATTTTATCTACCTCCTTCTTTGCTTTAACCAACAATGTGGTTCTAAGCTTCTCTGAACTAGGAGGCACATAAGCACTTGGAGCTCGTTCCAAGATAGTTCGAACCGTCTCAAAATACAATGGTGACCATGCAACATTGAATGAGATGAAGTTGAGGTAGAAGAAAAATGCAATGGTAAGGTCTACCTCTTCTCGCACCTCTTGTTGGAAAATCCTATCCATTGGACCACCTGTAGATTGCCTATTTCTTGTTTGATAAGTATCCCCACGCCCATGAATGCTAGGTGGAAATGGAGTCTTGGTGCTAGAGGACTTCCTCAAAAATAGAAGAGGATCATCCTCTTTTTTCTTGCTTGCTGCTGCCACCTTCCCTAAGCCAACATGATCCTCTCTTTCCATATCCCTCCTTTGGTTAACAGTCACCGCTTTGCATGAAGAAAACCCACAAGAAGGAAGGGCCATCAAATGGCCCTTAATCCGGAAATATGTGCTCATGAACTCATGGTTGCAAAAATTGCATCTCCAAGACACATTGCCTCCCCCACCAAGCTTTGCCTCGGGCCCATCTTTCCTTGTCACATACTTCCACAAAGGGTATTTTTTTTCTTGGGCTTCTTGTTTTGCTAAAACAGGGTTAAATGGAGCATGAGCTCCACTAGCAGCCGATGGAGCACTTGACGGAGGAGGAGAACCGGTTGTGCTCGGTGGAATAGGAGGGGAGGCCCTAGATGGTGCATTTCTCCCTTTCCTTTGACCCCTACCTCCTACCCTAGTTGATTGAGACATTCCTTTTCTTGTGTGATGGTTGAGCTTGCAATCCTCTCCACAAATCCATCGGAATGCACTTGGAATCGCTTGGAAACAATGCATAGCCTTCAAATCTCCTTCAAAACTCCTTCACCTGCACATAAAACTCACTCTCAACCAATTGCTTCCTTGCAAAAGACAAAAAGAAAGGCAAAAAATTGACTTAAAACAAATCCGGCTGTCTTTTTCTGCCGTTTACGTGTCCTGTTTTCGGGATTCGTGTGCTGTTTTCGGGACACGCTGCGATTTTGTGTTCGACTCGTTTTTTTTTCGTGTTCTATTTTCGGATTCGCCTGAAAGACGAACCGGACACGAATCTGATTCGAATCGTGTCCGATTCGATCCCCACGGGACACGAGGGGCCTCCAGGACGAATCCGGTTTCTTAGCTCGCCTCTGAGTTCGAAATGAAGGATCTTGGATTGATGCACTACTTCTTGGGATTAGAAGTATGGCAGAGGAAGAAAGAGATTTTCCTAGGACAAGGAAAATACACCATAGATATACTGAAGAGATTCAGAATGTTGGACTACAAGTCCATAGCTACTCCGATGGATGCAAACTTGAAGAAGCTAAGAGATTATGCTTCAGATTCAAATTTGACTGATCCCATTATGTATCGCCAGTTGATTGGGTCCTTAATGTATCTGACGAACACCAGACCAAATATTTGTTTTGCTGCGAATGCTCTTAGTCAGTTCATGTGCGAACCGAGGCAGATTCACTGGATTGCTGCAAAACATGTGCTCAGATACTTATGTGGCACTGTGGGATATGATCTACGATATAATTCAGATTGTGACTTGAGATTGCAAGGGTTTACAGACTCAGATTGGTCCGGATGCACTATAGATAGGAAGAGCACTTCAGGATGATGTTTCAGTTTGGGTTCAACAGTTATTTCCTGGTACAGTAGGAAGTAGAACTTAGTAGCTCTCAGTACTGCAAAGGTCGAGTATATGGCTGTTAGTTTAGCAGCTCGAGAAGCAGTTTGGCCTCGTAAACTTCTTGCAGGATTGTTTGGCCAGATTCTAGAGCCAATCGTGATTCACTGTGATGACCAGAGTTGTGTGCAGATGTCAGCGAATCCTATATTTCATGACAAGTCAAAGCACATAGAGATTCGGTATCACTTCATACGTGATATGGTGCAGAAAGGTGCGGTCGAGCTACAGTATATTCCGACAGATGACCAAACTGCAGATGTTCTCACCAAGCCTCCTCCCAGAGTGAAATTTGAATACTTTCGCGGAAGACTTGGAGTAGAAGAGAACGTATCCCTCCTTGAGAGGGAGAGACGACTGAGAGACACTCACTATACTCTTGCCCAAGTACCTCTGCTCTCCAGGTTCTCAGCGAGGTATGGGAGAAATCCCATCGGCAGATGAGACAGACAGGTAGTAGATGGTCGGGTTCACACAGGTGCCTTTGCTCGTCCAGATGGTCAGCCAGGTATGGGAGTAATCCCATCGGTAGATGAGTCAGACAGGTAGTAGATGGCCGTGTGATTGCACAGGTACCTCTACTCGTTCAGGTTCTTGGCCAGGTATGGGAGTACCCCATCGGTAGATGAGGTGAACAGGTAGTAGACGGTCGTGCACGTGTGCTCATCCATGATCTCTTCCATCGGCAGTAGAGACAGATAGGTAGCATAATATTCTCTCTCAGACATCCGGATAGAACAAATTCATAAAGACAACCTTCAGTACGTTTAGAGACGATGGAGACAGTATAGATGTACAGATGAAACCCAGATGATCATGATGCTGATGAAGACCGAAGAATACCTTCCTTGTTGAGAGGGAGTGTTGGAGTTTGTGCAACTTCAGAAGCTATTCTTATTGTCCTCATTAGGGAGTTGAACTTGTTGTAATCATTCATCTAAACCCTAGAAAGAACAATGTAATCCTTGGGGTGAAAAGCCAAACAATAAAAGAATAAAATAAAAAATTATTATTGCTCCCCCAAGTGAAGTCGGCCCCAGTTAATTTCTGGGTGGGAAAACATTATAAATAGGAGGCGGCCCTCCTCATTATTACACACAACAGCAGTGCAGCAGCACAAGTGAAGTGCACAGTTTCTAGCAGAGTGCAGCTACATAGCAGCTCAAAGAAGTTCACATACACTGCAGAAGAAGATAGTTTTCAGGGTTTCAATCTTTGGAAAGTATTTCCATATTTTTCATTTCTTTCTTCATTGTACTCTGATCTCATAATTATTATCTCTAGACGAAGGTTGCTGGGTTTTCTCCCAATTGGGTTTCTCAGGTGAAAAATACTTGTGTCATGATAAATGCAATTAAGATATACTGCTTAAGAAAATCTAACAGAAACAATGTATATTAATATTAAATAAGTAGAATAACTTTGCAACTGCAACTAAAAGTCAGCTCCAGTATATAATAAATATGCCTAATTTAATACTAATAGTAACATGTTACCATGGTAATCCTTTCCCATGGGTTTTGAGAGTTTATATTAACTGTTATTTTGCGACTATGTGCTGGCCCTTTTCACAACATTCTGTACAGACAATGGAACCTCGTAGTTCCTTGAAATAATAATCAGAAGTAAATGTTGTTTTGAAAGTGGAAATACTGAATTTGTTTCTCTTGGTTAAAAAAGTATCATATTAATATACAGGAGAAATTTATAGGACTTGTTTACAAAAAAGTTTTTTGAGCTTGATAATCTTTTGGGGGCATATTTTTTACTTTCCTATGAACACTGTTTCTTGCGTACGAGACCAGACTCTATGCCTTGTATCATGATTTGTCAATACAAAACAAAATGTCTGTCTTTTCTTCCATGCCTGATCAGCACTGAATGGCCTATATTTAGACAATGAAATTATCCTGTCTGCAACTATATGACATACATAATCCTTGCCCAGATGGGACTCAAACAAGCACCCCATGCATATATTTAATATCGGGATGTCAAGATGGAAACTAGATATAAGGAGCTAATGGAAAATAGACAAAGAAACAAAAATTTGCTCATATCCATAGCAGACTACTTGGTGATGGTAGTGTTAGAATTTGATAGCTCGGTGGCTCTCCTGCATCAGGTGCCTAGGTGCAGGGGTCATTAACTTGGAGTCTCATTTATATTCTTAAAGTGACTTTAGTAATGTGTTTTTATTAAAGTACCTTTTTGATGTGACTTTATGATTTAAAAGTGAGTTTCACTTTATTATGTTTTTAAAATGACTTTAAGTCATAAAGTGTACTTTTAAATATTTAGGGTGATATGACTTTTCAAAAAGTAAAAATTTGGTGTAAAGTTCACTTAGGAGATTTAAGTGAGTGTGAGATTAGATCCCAGCCATAGATCTATTGGCCAAGATCTAATCTCGTCCGTTGAAGGTGAAAAGTCATGAGAATAACCCTAATGGGGTAAATAAAGTGCATGAGACTTCATTTGGCATAATATCCAAAAGAGAGTTTTGGTGAGAAAAGAAAGAGGCACGATTTTCAAGAGGAGAGAGCTATTTCCTTCTGGGCGCAAATTTCAAGAGAGGTATTTTGGAGCAGTGGAGCAGAGATAGAAGAGAAGAAGGGTGCATTTTTCAGATGAAAAGAGGGGCACCCACTTCCAGAATGACTGCCGAGTTAAATGCAGTTTGTACAGCACTGAAAGGGGCGCACTTTTGAAGGTAGAAAGTGAGCTGCTTCCCAAGAAAAATCAGACATTGATACAGATCGTACAGCTGCTGTTGAAGGTGGCCATACTGCTGTAGAGTGGTGTTCATACTGTCATTTGTTGGCACAGTTACCGAGGTTGAAGATTTAGTGCTGAAACTGGAGTTATTGTTGCTGAAAGAGACTGTATAGTGTACCTTTACATGACAGCAGCATTGCTGAAGCAGTGGGTGTACTGAAATCACGGTAGCTTGCTGAGACAGAAGACAGAGAAGGTCATGGACATTAGTTTTTACAGAAGAGCACTATTTTGTGAATGGTGGACTGTGGTACTTGTAAGTACTGTGTAATTAATGCTGAACATTTAGTGCTGTACATTTCCATGTAAAACTTTTTTCTGAAGCTTCACAATAAAATTACTCTCTTGCTGGTTTTCCCCAAAGTGTGGGGTTTTTCCAGGGTCTAATTTGACCAAAATACTGTGTCTTAAAATGTTTTACAGTCTGCTGATTTTGAGTTAATTTACCGCTGCAAAGTTTACTTAGTTACAGTAAATCAGCTTACAGAGACATGAAATTTACATGCATGTGATATGTGTTTGGTTTTATGAATGTTGAAGACTGATATCAGAGTTCTACTAAGTGTTTGGGCTGAGTTTAGCTCAGATTTTCAACAGGTAGGTGGCTTGAATTGTTGGATATGAACCAAGAAAATGCCTCCTTTCTTGCAGATTGCCTTGAGGCTCTTCTATCTTGTGAGGATGGTGTTCAATCATAATCCTCTGTTCTGCCACTACATCCTCCAGTGATTGAAGCTTGTTTAGAATTTCTGAACCCTCCATTAGCTTTCGATTCTTGATTGCAGCTTCCTTCTCCTGAAGTGCTTGAGCGGACAGCATGATCTGTTCTGTCATCTCAGCAAGACTGTTGTTAAAACTTAATACCTCCTACCATCCTTGCGAGCACATCCTTGATTGTCCAGGCTCCATTCAGAATCTATAATAGCTTTGAAAATATTTATTCTGACTCTACTATCCCTGGAGTCAGAGGGTGAGAACCACAATGGTCCCTCATCTATTTCCTCTCTCTTTTATTCTCATCTCTGCCCTACAATGCCACCTTTCCTGAATCTGCTCCTGAATAGGAGATGGGTGGTGAATGTGGAAGGCTTTAGCATGACTCTCAGGATTCTACCATCTGATCATAACTGAACAATTTTCTTCCTCCCCTATGTGTTGTGGATGATTTACCAGATTGACTTTCCCTGTTTCGAGAACCGAAGACATGAGAGTTCAATAATACACAATGAATGGTATAATTATGAGACGGTACACCATTACATTGAGGGTCCTCACTCTTATAAAGAGCTTAAGAGACCAAAAACCCTAACAAACTAAAACTCTAATATGTAAAACCTAATTATTTAACCTAAGTCACTTAAGTAACTTTATTAAATAATAATAATAATAATAATCTATTTTTAAGGTCACCACCAAGCGAGATACCAATTTCGTGTATGAGATCCCCTTGTTTGTGGGACAAGGGACCCCCTCTACGCAGTGATTTAATTGCTAAAGTCTATAGAGGTGTACATACACTACCCCCCTCTGGATTTGAACCTGTGACCTCCTAAGAAGAAACACATGCTCTTAACCATTAGGCCCACTCATGCTGTACTATAATAATCTATTTTTAAGGTCACCACCAAGCGAGACACCAATTTGGTGTATGAGACCCCCTTGTTTGTGGGACAAGGGACCCCCCCCCCCCGTGCAGCGATTTAACTGCTAAAGTCTATAGAGGTGTACATACACTACCCCCCTCTGGATTTGAACCTGTGACCACCTAAGAAGAAACACATGCTCTTAACCATACATATGTAGCCTTAAATCTTAACACCCCCCATAAGGCGTACAATGCTAAAATCAAATACATATACTAGAAAACACATAAACTGAAAACAAAACAAAGATAGACATTCTTTAGAAGCTTCTTCTGTGAAGACATTTCCTGGATCAGATTGAACTCCATCAAGTTGCCTCGTAACCCTCGGAAAGTTGTAGCTCCTCAGTTGAATTCTCGAGTTCCCATATTCCACTTCCCTGAACTCCCGAATTACGTATCTCCCTAACTCAATTATTGGACAACAATCCACATGCATGTCGCATAATCTCACTAATAGACTGCAATCCACATGCATGTCTCAATCAATGAGGGATAATTCCCTAGGTCCTCATTTACTGAACTAACCAGGCAACCATCCATGTTGAGTCGTTAACTGCTCCCTTCATATATGCAAAGAATTGGCTTTCTAAAATGCATAAAAGGCCTTTTCTTTAGCAATTTCTTCACCACTGGCGGCATTGGACGATTCTTCAATAATAGCTGCACTAGCTATATGTTGCTTGTCTTTGACCTTCCCTTCAGAACGTCATTGGTTCGCTGTCTATAGTTCCATGCTATATGACCCACCTTGCAATAGTGACATTCTATTTCTTCTTTGTCTTTTCTTGATCGCGATTGTTTTTTGCATAGAATGCAAGTTTTGGTGAAGTGTCTTCTTCTATTTCACCTGAAGTAGTTATCTTTTCTTCTGCTAGCAATGTTGCAATCATTTTGTCCAGGCTTTGTGAAGGTAGCTGACTCAGGGTAAAGATAGCACTACTGTACTTAGGCAACAAACTGTTCAGGAGAATAGCCTTGGCATCCTCTGCATCAACTACTGCCTTGATTTCTGCAAGTTGTCTGATAATAGATCTTAGATTGTTGCCATGGCTTGACATGGTGGCTTTCGTTGGCATCTTAAAGCTGAACAACTGTAATTTTAGGAAAAAAATTGCATTCACCTTTTGTGCTCCAAACAATTTATTCAGATTGTTCCATATATCCTTGGAAGATTTATCCATATCTACATGATGTAGCTTTGAATCTGAGAGGGCAAGGCCAATAATGGCTTTTGCCTTATCATCTATGCTTAGCCATTCTATTAGTTTGTTCGGATACTTAGGTGTTGGTTCCATTCCTTTAACAATACCCTAGAGATATTTATTCATTAACTGCATCTGTATCTCCACTTTTTACATTTGAAAGTTGAAACCAGAGTATTTCTCTAACGTCATCTCTATGGCTTATCAGATCTGATCTCTTCAGCTGCTAAAAAAAATTACAGCTGGAAAATAAAATTCAGAAAATAAAACAAAAAATAATTGTTGGAAAACTACCACCGCAGATGTTGTATCGTAAGACAGAGTATGGGTTGTACGAGGTTGTATGGATTGTACGGACTGTGTAACAGTTGAGAGAAAGAAAAGTCAACTAGTGTAATTAAATCAGCAACTCTAACTCTTTGGCAGCTGTGAATGCGTTCGTTCTAACAAATAAATCGTGACTCTCTTTGACAGCCGGGCATATTTTGACTAAATTGAGAATGACGGCTCGACTTTGAAAATACTCGATTCCTCTCTTTGACAATGGATCTTTTATCAGCAATGGTGGCTCAATTAAAAAATGGTGGATGACTACATAAATGGTGTCTGCTCCATTCAAATTGATCACTCTCTTTAGTGGCTAAGGCAGCTTAAAAATTTGATGGTGGACTTAGCAGCAAGAACGGATTTCAAAATCAGCTACAACAAATAGCTGATTAAAAAAAATCAATAGCTTAACAAAACGGCGGTTGAGTGGTTGACTGTTGAAATCACGGTTCCATTTCGTTCTCCTCCCAGTGGATGCATGCATTGGAGGCATGAGCATGAAAATTACTGCGTCTGCTTTATTCCATGGCATCCCAGACTTAGATGTTGATCTTAGCAGACAGATTAGGATTCCCGCTCTGATACCATATTTTGTGAACCAAAGAAGCTAGAAACCCTAGATAGTGTTACGTTACCGAAGACATGAGAGCTCATTAACACATAATGAATGATATTATTATGAGACGGTAAACCATTACATTGAGGGTCCTTGCTCGTATGAAGAGCTTGAGAAACCAAAACCCTAATTAGTAATATGTAAGCCATAATTATTTATCCCAAGTCACTTTATTACATATGTAGGCTTTTATCTTAACATTCCCTCTCCCAGCCCAGTTACCTGATGTAAATGGCTTGGCCATATTCTTAGGGAGGTTTTGTAAACCCTCCTTATCACTGGATACTGTAAAGTTCCCACACAACCTGCCCCTTTCTACCAACAGATGGTGCGAATTTAACCCTCATGGCTTTTTGATCAATGACTACAGTTTAATTCCTCCATGCTATCCAATTTGACCTTTGTGTCTTGGCACTGCTATTACTCTTCATAATTGCCATAGCAGTCACAGAATGCATTTGTCTCATCATTTCCATGGTGGGATCTCTGGCAGAGATCACTTTGATGATTATTTTTTGTCTTCCTCCCGACATCATGATTTATCGTGTTTAATAATTTATCATTAGTTATTTGATATCTTATGTCATGCGACATGGTGTTCCAGGGTTTCCCTCCCCAATGGACTTCAGTGCCCAAAATGTTGCAATAATGAATTCAATTTGAGTTTAATCCAGCATATTTTTTCTAATGTTGGTCAGAATCTCCAATTTTACTATATACGTACAAAAGGGTCTGATCCCACTGGAAATGGATTGTATGTCAGCATCTATAAGCATTATATATGCATATATTCACTACAAATAAAAATATTAGGTTGAACAGATCAAGGTAATGCCCATGCTCTTTTCCTGGGTATTCCCGATATTTTTCAACATTTTCCTTCTGAATATGTAGTTTGGTTATGGGAATTTCTTCTTTGATTATTTTATTTTCATTTAGTCTACTGTATGTGGGCCTTTAATCGTATTGCCTCTTCAGAGTCCAGACAGCATATTGTGGTGACCACATACCCTTTTAATATTTGCTTATAATCAGACTATGAATTGAGTCAATTGACTGTTTAATGACAGGACCTGGTCTACACTTGATGATCATTTACCCTATTTCAGGTTTCTTATAGATTGCATAGCCAGTGTCTAGGATATATGCTTCTTCCTGGATTCTGCACAGCATTCTTCCCTATGCTAGATTAAGGCTAGCCTAGCCATAGCTACTAGAGCCGACTTTTGTGGCAGATTTGGTCAATTATCATTCAGTTCTTATCCTAATTCAATCAATGTATTCTAGGTCTGACTGGTACTCATGCTGACAATACAACTTCCAAGTTTCTCACCATTAATCAAGAAATGGTTCTGTGAATAGAAATAGATGGATTAAATAATTTTTTGGTAGTAGCCAGACTTCTTTGCATGTTGCATTTAAAAAAATATTTTTATGTTCTTTAGAAGAAGCTTACCCCATTCTTGGGATTTGCAGTACTGCTGGTGATGTTTAACAAAGCGGTTCTTTCATCGTACAACTTTCCTTGTGCTAATGTCATCACGTTGCTTCAGGTAGATGTCCTTTTTTCAATATAATAGATTAATGCTGTGAGTTATATTCTATTCTGAGCTTTAGATGAAGCTCTACTCAAGATATTCTGATAGGCTTGAACAGGATTCTTTTATGATATAGCTCAGCAAACAAATACCCGATGTTCTGGACATCCAAATACCAGCTGGTATGGCATGCCGTGTCTTCAAATGAAGATTAAATTCCCTTGGTCAAAGTTGCAGACGTTCCATGTGGATTTTATTGTCCTAGACCAGATGTAACCAACATGCATTAGTTATTTAAAATTAATATGATTATAGGACAACTATTTGAAATCAAATTACTTTTTTTTCTAACTTGTGTTTATGATGATTCTTAGATTCAGAATCAAATCTGGAATGTATTCTATTTGTCACTCATGGATAAGAAAATTTTCCTTAATACTGCATTGATTTATCTTATGCTAAGGAATGATTTTTCTCCCATAGACAACCTTACCTGTTTTATGCATATCCTTATTTGTTTGCATTTGATCTCTTTTATGTTTGCATCTGCTCTATCCCAAGACAATTTATTATGCTCTTTTATTTTATTTTTTATAGTGGCCATAACAAATTAATAGATATTATTTAGAGTGATTAGGGCATAATGTTTAGTAGACTGCCTTTACAAAGCTCACCTCCATCCTTTGCTCGACATTTTGTAACTTAGTGTGTGACCATTAGCAATATTTTTATCCCTTCTCTCCAGATGACTTGTCATTTGTCAGTGCAGTTATAACAAAGATCGACTTGTATTTGGCAGATGATCACTTCAACTGCAGTTTTATATGCATTAAGGTCATGGAATATGATTTCGTTTAGGACAGTGGAAGGGAGAAACACATTGGCAGACATGTCTTCAAAATTATTTATACCGCTTGAAACATATATGCGTACATCACCTCTTTCAGTTGCTTACTTATTATACATGGTAAGGAATCATGTATTTGCAAATTTTGTTACAGTTAATGTTTTAAAATGTTTTGGGCTATAGAGTTGAGTGAAGTATTAGGTGTTTCACACTTTATTCTAGTATCCTGCTTTGATATTGTATGATTTATATGCGAGAAGATAATGGGTATGGCGTCAATTCGTGGAGTTAATGTGCCAATGTACACAACATTGAGACGGACAACTGTGGTTTTTACAATGATTTTCGAATACTTTCTTACGGGAAAGAAACACTCTTCTACTATTATTGCCAGGTACAATCTTTTTCTTTTTTTCCATTTCTATTCTGCCTCAGAATTGTTCTCGAGGCCTGCATAAAAAAATTGGCTTTAACATTTTTGAGGTCAGCATAAAAGTTTACCTTAAACCTTTTCGCTATACTTAATTGTTCTTTGATAATCAGAGAAGTTAACTAATCCCTTTCCTTGTGGCTTATACCAAGGGTTCTATCAGTGTGGGCTTAATTTTGTTGGGAGCATTTGTAGCTGGAGCTAGAGATTTGTCCTTTGATTTTAATGGCTATGCAATAGTGATAATTTCCAACATAACCACAGCAATATATCTAACGACTATAGCTCGCATTGGTAGTATTCTCAGATCTATGGTCCCATGTTTTATTATTTCCAATTATCTGTTTAGTGATGATGGGGGTTAAAAATAGCACTGTTATGATATTGATCGACTCTTCAATGCTTGCAGGGAAATCTAGTGGTCTCAACAGCTTTGGTCTTATGTGGTGCAATGGTAAAGCCAGCTTTGTTCAGTCATTACTTATTATTTTGTAAAACCTAAACATATATAATGCTTGCTGATAAAGAGGTCAATAGTTATAACTTACAAGTCTATAAGAAAATAGTCAAATACTGATCTTGTAAACAAGGTCCAAATTTTCGTTACTTGCTTTGATTCTGTAGCAGCAGTTACAGTCTTTGTTTTATGTTGACCATAAATGATATTAGTCCATGGTTATTTCAGGTGTGATTTGTGGACCTGTACTTTTTCTGTGGAGCTTCTTTAGTGGCGAGCTGGAAATGACGATGAATTTTCCACAGTTGTATTCTCCAGTGTTTCAGGTGCTTTAATCTCATCCATGTGAAAAGGGATCTTATGTGTATTTCTGTTTAAATCAGTGTGGAAGACATTGTGTCGGCGAAAATATTGCTAAGGGTCCGGAACACAACTTATCGGCAACATCGGGGAAAATATTGAAAAATATCGGCAAATATCGGCACAGTTCAAAAAAATACAAAAACATTTTTTTCAAAATTTTAAACATTTAAAGCAACAACAACATAAAATAAACACATTGCCACATAAATATGAAAAGAAAATAGATATATATGAATGTATAAGATGTCTAATGATATATCATCAGAAAACACATTGCCACATAAATATAAAAAGAAAACAGATATATATTATGTATAAGATGTCTAACGATATATCATGCATCAATATTAAATCATATCCTGAGTCCCGACTCCTGAGTAGTAATGAGTGTACCAACTCCAGAGCCTCAAAGATATCATAAAAAAATATAATAAATGTATCTCATCAACATTAGTCCACTAAGATCTACATAGTACATAGTACAATGAAATCAAATAAAATAAACTAGCGATTCCCTCTGCCCCTCTTACGGGCAAAGGTGATGACTCTGGTAATGGCTCTTCCTTGCTGAAACAGGTGGCAGCAGACTCTGATGTGCTCTAACAAAAGGAGAAACACATTGAATCTACTCCTGGGCTCCAAGAAAAATGATAGAAAGCTCCTTTGCTCTCCAAAACCCTCAACTAGAAAGCAAAATGATAAAAAAAGTTAAAAAGCGGGTTATATGTTGGATTGTCTGCTACCTCGGCGATATTTTCCATCGACTCGCGATGTTTTCCCTAAAAATCGGCAAACATCGCGAATTTTTGTCGACGATATATCGTTTTGGCGTGAACATGATATGTCGCAGGCATCGCGATATATCGGTGATGTCTTCCACACTGGTTTAAATATTTATGATAGATTCTTTTCCTTTTTCTTTTTTCGAAGGAAAACTTTGAAGGCTGCCCCACTCTTTCCCAGAATATCCAGATGGAGGACAGTGTCAATCGCCAGCTGCAAGAGCGGCTGTTAACCCTGAGGGACTTGATCCGATTGGAACTTGTGACCCTCTCCTTTGGCAACATGCCTTTAGTGGATGGTCCAACAGATTGAGATATCCCTTGAGGCTATTTATAATTGATATTTGAATTATGGTAGTAACTAAAATTGGTTAAGAGGTGTTTGCCTGTGAAGAGTTTTTAGGAAACAATTAATGAAAAATATTGTAGTTCAGTTTAAACCTTATGTTCATACAAATGCGTATATGCATTCTTCATAGACAAATTTTGAACTAAACAGTTCCTGTTCACTATTAAATTGACAGGCGATCTCTGCAGTGTATAAGAATATACCTAAGTTACCTGACACGAGGACACGAGATAGAGCAATGTTTTAAAACTCGGATTTGGAATCGGAATCAGTCAAGGGTCAACTCAGACTTGGACTCGAAATCGGTAATGAATTGGCAATGACTCGGTCGATTTGAATTTTCAATTTAATGACTCGGTATACTAAAAAATGCATAAAATATTTGAATTTTAAAGAAAAACAATATTTTAAATATTCTAGTCCATGATTGCAAAGCATTAGAGACAATATCCAAAGTCTACTCATGGATATACCATATAAGGGTGAATATATCAAAATGGAATGAAGTGTACTGTGGAATAAATATATGGATTCTGGAACAAAATACATAAACAACGAGGCCTAAATGGCCCGCAGAGTCCAAAAAACATGTTATGATACCACTACATCATACATCATACATGTCATTGATCAACGTGATCAATCATCAAACTCATCACCACTGTTGGAACTAGTAGTAGATGAATGCCTAGAAGCATGAGGCTAGGGTTCATCTTATAGCTTTAAGGTTAGATTCTAAGTTGCACGAAATGGGGAAACAAGGACGAGTTTTCGAAACAGGGATGCGTTTGAAATTTAATCCCCCAAAATTTTCCTTATTAACATGCCTTGCTCTGTTAGAACCTTGGGGGTTAGCAAGCACTTAAACTATTTGTATTATCTCTGCCTACTTACACGACTTTCTTTGTTACAACAACCAACTCACCAGGTATCCATCGTACCAACCTTACTATCTTACTTATCCAGGAATCCCCAACAAACTTACAGTATGGAAATGGGGATATATATCAAAGTTGATCCTCCAAAGACATTAGTTAATGACTCGACACCCTACAATTTTGATGAAACTTCCTAATCCAATCGTTAAACTAAGGTAGAAAAAGATTCTGATGCTTAATACGTGATTTTGCTTGAGTGAAGAGTACATTTTTATTAAGGTCATGATAGAGGAGTTCAACAATCAACACCACCAACATCAAGGTATATAGAGGGGTTGATGTGCTTGATTAAATATCGATCTCATACCCTCGTACATGACAGAATTTGGTGGAAACTTTGCAATCCTAAAATGCTGAAAACTGTTAAGTCTGTTGAATTTCGAATGGTATCCAAAATTCTACTTTTTGCATATGAAGTCCGATGAGGTTGGAACCACTCTTAAACATCCTGAAACAATTAATGGTAATGTTAAAAAATTAAGTAAAATGATAGAAAATGAAAGATAAATATAAGGAGAATACCACTTATAAAATGGCAGAAAATGAAAAATAAAGATAAGGAGAATACCATTTTAATTTTTTACTTTAATAATTTAACATTACCGTTTACTATTTCCAAATCTACTGAGTAACTGAACAAAGCAGATTTTTTTACTAGACAACTCAACCGTTTTAGGTTGGGACTCAGCCGAGTTGACCGGTTCGGTACTGAACTGGCCGAGTCAGACACCAACTTGGCCGGTTCGGTACCAAACCGATCACCCGATCCGGTTTGAAGGCCGAGTCAACTCGGTCAACTTGGCTGAGTCTGAGTTTGAGTTGACCAATTTTTAAAACACTGACACAGAGGACAGGGAAATACAAGTATACAACACAAGACACAACGACCCTGGAAACATGACATTGGGACACGGTTATATATATATATATATATATATATATATATATATAAAGATAAATATTTTTAGAAACTATCACATTTAAAACACTTAAAATCCCTTAAAATCTTGGTTTTACCATTTATCTGCACAATGACAGACTGTGACAGCTCCTTCCCTACAGCCGAAAGTGAAAATACACATCAAAAAAAAGTTTTTAGAGTGGGACATGTCTGGGGCACGTATCTTGTTTCAGGACATGTCTAGGGCACATGTCCTAGTGTATCTGTGTCCAACATGTGAAATATGGACACAGAGCCCCTAAACGACATGTCCTGTTTCATAGGAATATACTGAATAATGAACATTATAGAATGATGATAATGGGCCTCATGACGGTGTACATATATGCATTGACTGGTCATGAAGTAAGAGATGTATTCTTTGACTTTTCATTATCTCCTAATTATTATTATTATTATTATTATATTTTGCTATAATTCATGTTGATTACAAATTTTCTCTCAGGTCTTAGGAAAGCAAACATTATGGTTTAAATATTCAAAAATATATAATTTATGTTGATTACAAATTTTCTCTCATGTCTTAGGAAAGCAAACATTATGGTTTAAAATTTTAAATATTCAAAACTATGTGTTAGCTATAGTAACTTAGGAGTTGACAGCTTCTTTAGCTTTTGTTATGTCAGAGCTAAAGCAGCCTTTTCTATTTTGCAGGCTATGATGCTGCTTTCGTGTATGATGGCATTTTGTCTTAATTATGCCATATTTTTGAATACGACGCTGAACTCTGCCCTTACACAAACCATATGCGGTAATCTGAAGGTGGGATCCTTGCTGTTTCTTGTTGGCTTTATTCATTTCTTCAGTATGCAGCCCTCTTAGCATCTCCTTGAGAAGAATTTTCCTCTGAATGCTTCCAAGACAGAAGTTGGTATTATGCTATTTTGTGTGCAATTTTACTAATTTCCTCCTGTATATATTTCTGGCATACAGGATTTCTTCACTGTAATCATTGGGTGGCTGTTGTTTGGTGGATTACCTTTTGATTGGGTAAACATTTAATTCTTCTACCCTTCATTAATATTGTTGTACTGTGTTTGTTTTGGTTCCAACCCAAATTTGTAGATGCTTATAGAATTTTCAGTTCTCTGATTGCTTTGTTACATGATCACGATTTAAAAATATTTATGGTTTGGATTTGAAATATTTTATTAGAAGCGACTAAATTTATCTCATTTTTTCTGGCAGTTGAATGTTGTTGGACAGTCTCTTGGATTCTTTGGCTCAGGTGTATATGCTTTTATCAAAATCAAAGGAAAGTAAAGAAGATACCATGTTCTGCGTCTTTTTGGCAAATGTCACCAACTAACTTAAGATGTTATAATTCTATGCTACTGCAAATTTGCCACCTTGATCTTGGAATGGTAGATATCTCAATCATCAAAGATATGCCCTAGAGGGTGTATGGCATGATTGTTGTCAACTTGGATAATATCTTTGTTAATTGTGAGGCATAACATACATCCCAATGTTGTATTGATTGAATTTTTGATTTCTACTGTTATGGCAGTGAATACATGGAATACTTTTAGCATTCAACTGGCCATTTTTGCTATAGGTTGTTTTGAAGTTATTTTACAGAACAATTTATTTGTCCTTTTTTCAAGAATGGGTTAGAAGTTGTTCTGTGTATCAGCTTTTCACCTATGGTGGCTCATTTTACTCTAGAAGGAGTTGCTACTATTTTTTTTCATAAAGATAAGATTAGTTCATTTTCTGTCAACCCTTTTGGACTTTGGTGGACTTTTCTCCTGCATGCCTGTGAAACTTCAGTATATGTTGCATCACTTGCACGGCTTGGGATCTGATACCAATTTGAAAACTTGAAAGAGACTTTCCTAGGAAGGATAACATGCAGAAAAAAAATCGGTGGATAGTCAAACTCCTTATTACAGAAAATATGGTCATATCCCATTGAACAGTTAGGATTGTATATACAGCTATTTATTTTTGATGAGCTAACAACCGCACTGACTTTTCTGCAAATGAAACTTAAAAAGGAACATATAAACACCACAGAATAAAGTGATAATTTCCAGTGCTAAGGAAGAAAGGTGTTCTGCAACTGATATTCTTTGGGGAGTTCTATCTAGAACAGTTGAAACTAGACGAGTATGGGTTTGATATGATGTGGTTATCTTCTGACAGAATTTTTTCGATTTAATATGCGAAATCCAGGACAGTTTTTCCTCGTGGGTCAATTGTTGAGCCTGCTCCAACTAGTCAACGATCATAAAAAGGAATAATGAATTGCCACATACAATACGTGGTTGTCTCGAATGAAAAGTTCTAATTGTGACTCACATTAGTAATAAGTTAATTATAGGAGAGATTTAATTACTTCTTACATGTCATATAATGTTGATGTTCTCTAGGGTTTCAGCATCGGGCAAACATTCTGCAGATCATTCTCTCAGATGGGTTCGCAACCCAGGGAGAGATTATCCCTTGATATAGTCATGTGAATTGACTATACGTGTTTTGTGGCTCAGATGCTTAGCCTCTGTCTTGTCATGTGGATTGACTTGAGTGATAGGAGGCTAGAGGTCACATTGCATGATCTGTGGAGGAGTGCTCCGTGAAGGAATGATCTATTCTAGTAGAGTGAGTTGACTTGTCTATGTGACAAGGGATTTTATTCCTTGTAGTGGAGACAAAGTCTAATCTAATGTTGTATTTGACATTGGCTCTAAGAAGTGTCCAAGACTTCTTAGAGTATGGTCAAATCTACATTAGAGCTCTACATGAAGAAATGTGATCGGCATGCGATGAGACATCAACAAGGAGAACTTTTCTATGATGAAGAAATAACCAAAGAAGTCAAGACAATCAATCGAAGAAGTTCTAGAGAAAGTGGGAAGACAAGAAAGGGCAAAATACCCCAGTAAAAGGGGGAACTTGGCCGTAGAAGACAAAAGTACAAGTCAGCCTCAAGAGTAAAAATGAAGTCAACTAAAGAATACAAATAGAAGCGTTCTCACGTTTCATTTGGCACATTCAAGCAAGCTCATCTCTCTCAATTGGTGCACAATTGAGAGAGATGAGCTTAATCTTATTATCTCTATCTCTCTCAAAGGTTCGCTAGGGTTTCTTGTTGAAGAAGAGCACACTCTTGTGCTAGGGCTTAATCTTCATGATTTGTATTGTTCTTGTATTGGATTAATTTATTTTAAGAAGAGTTTGTTGGGTTTTCTCCCATTTGGTTTCTCGAGATAAATATGTCTCGTGCATAGTTATCTTTCAATGATCCCTGCTTTTATTTCCATTGCAAATGAATAATGCTATAATTGTGGGATGAGATAAATGATTGAAGAATTATTGTAAAATAATAATCATTGATTGAAAATTGGATTAAAATTCAACATGGTAGTAGAGCAATTTTGAATAGATGCCATTGCCAAAGGTTGTCTGTGCCCTAATCTGGAAACTAGGGCTTCCAAGTTTGTACACTTTTCTCCATAGTTTGGACTTGAGAGCAACACAGTGGAACTCGCCTTAGGAGGGCGCACTTATCTGTGGAAGCAGATCTCAGTTTGATGAATTTTCAATTTTGACCTCATTCCTACCGAGGTCAAGAACTAGGGCTTCCAGTTTTAAGCCATGCTGGCGACAAATTGGGTTCTATCTTAGCATTTTGGAGCTCGCCCTCGAAGGGTGCATCTACTTGTAGACTCAGTTTTCACATTGTCAATTCTCATTTTTGACCTAGCTCTTGTTAGGGTTTCTAGGTCAGATTTTCAGATTCTATCAAGATGGTGTCCATAGTAGAAATCAATGGTGTTTCTAGGAACATGACAACTCAAGAACATAAGAAGGATCTTTCAAAGGTTGAATGCTTCCATTGCCATGAATATGGACACTATGCTTTTCATTGTCCTTGAAAGAAAGGAAAAGTAAGAAGAAGAAGAAGGAGAAGGAGAAGGAGAAGAAAGCTTAAGAACAAGAGAAATACAAATGAAAAATCAGCCCCATTTCAAACTCAGAAGAACGACCTTTCAAAAATAAAATGTTATACTTGTTGAAAATTTGGTCACTATGCTTATCAATGTATTCAAAGGAAAAAAAGAGAGAACAACATACATCAACAACTAATGTTTATGAACTTACACCTATGAAGAAATACAAGCATAAGACAGATTTGATGAAGACTACTTCTCCAGAGCTTTAGCATGAAGGTGTTTTGCAAAAGATGTATACTTGGCAAAAATGCCAAAATAATTCTTTCCATATAGTTATAGTAGGTCGAAAGGGGATCTTCAACCTAGTATTTTCAGATACTTGTAGGGGCATTCCTTGGATGTTTCCTTGTATTATGTATGATTATTCTAGAAGACATGAAGACATAAGATGAAGACTTCAGTAAGTTCCAAAAGTTCAGAACTTGATGAAGAAGAAGATCAAGGCCTTTAGATCAGACGATGAAACAAAGTACCCTTTTAGAAACTCCAGTGATTTATGCAAGGAGACAGAGATAAAGAGGGAGCCAACAAAACAAACAAAGATAAATATTCTATACTTTGTGTAATAAGTTTTATTTTGCTTAAATTGAATTATTGATAAATAACATAATTGTTTAGATTAGTACTGGTTAACTCGTGTGGACATTTTTGTTATGTGCTGCAGAATATGTTCATTATGAAGACTGTGAAAGTCTACCCATGTTCTTATGAGGAGATGCATCCAGTGTGATAGTTATGCTTAGATCAAGTGTCCTCATTAGATATTGGGGGATGAGACTATTGAGGAAGCATTCGTAGAAGTGAATCCATAGAGAATCCTTGGTTGACTAGCATACACCCATGTGTCAAAGAAGAAGAAGACGAAGATCCGTGATTAAAATCTACCTGGATAGACATTCATCCTCGGGGATTGAGTCATATAGCTAGAGGTGAATGGCCTAGCCACGGGCAAACAATCTCCCATTATCCTGAGTATATGGTGTGGGGAGATTTCCCCAAGCAAGAAACTCAAATTGTTCATCCTTCAGACTTTCAAGAGGAGTCAGTAGAGCCCGCAGAACCAGTGGACCTAGAGATGTTACTTTGTAGGATGCAGAGAGGCATACAACTCCTAGTGATATTTTCATAGAGAGAACAAAAGACCTCATAGGTTCTCATGATATATGGCATTGATGACTCACATAATTGATTCCAAACCTTCTAATGACGAGGAGGAAGTAGGACAACAGGTTTGGAAGTATATCATGATGAAAGAGTATTAGTCCATCGTGAAGAATGATGTGTGAGATAGTGTCGGGACCTGAAGGGAAGCTACTGATGCCTTCCATGTGGATCTAAAAGATCAAACATGCAGTTCTGATCAACATTTGAGATGAGTCATGAAGGACAACCAATTTGCATACTCAGAGGGAGTCATGGATAGTATTCAGCGTTCTTGAAAGAGCAAGAGGGTTGTCTCAATAAAACCACTCAGTGGAGATGACACAAATGAATACACAAAGATCAACAAGTGCATGAGGCAACATGTTGCTTTACTGCAAGATACTCAGATGCAAAGAGTGTAGAGTGTCCAGATGCAAGGGGAGCAAGATACTTAGATGCAAAGAGTGAAGAGGGAGCAAGATACTAAGATGCAGAGGGAGTGGTATACTCCCACACAGATAGAGTAGTGACAACACAACTTGTTGATGATAAAGAAGACTTTATATGGACTCAAGAAGGCACCTAGGATTTGATATGTCAGGATAAACTTGTACTTAATGAGATTGGACTTCACCAAGAATGATGTGGATTCCAACCTTTACTACAAGGTTTTGATTTGATCTTGGTGCTCTATGATTCATTATATGTTCCATTGCGGGAACCGAGTACTTCAGTGTTGATTGCATGAGGGATTTGGCCTAAGGAGTTCAAGATGAAGAGTCTCAGCTTGATCCATTACTTCTTGAGATTAGAAGTGTGGCAGAAATCATATAAGATCTTCCTTAGATAGAGGAAGTACACAATTGAGATCCTGAGAGGTTCATGATGATGGACTGCAAGTATGTGACTATGTCTATGATGACAATTTGAAGAAGTTGAGTGATTTCGCTTCAGTTTAAGATTTGGTGGATCCCACGATATACAAGAAGATGATTGGATCCTTGATATACATGGTTAACACCAGACCAAATGTTTGCTTTGTAGTAAACACCTTGATCCAATTTATGGTTGAGCCGAGGCACGCTGATTGGGTGGAAGTAAAGCTTGTGTTGAGGTACCTGCACGGTACAGTTGGATATGATCTAAGAGATGTCTCAAGTGATGAAGTGAAGCTGCAAAATATATACAGATTCTAACTAAGAAGAGTACAATGGAAAAATAAAAACGCCAGGCTTGTAATCTAGCCAAACTATCTCTGTATTTATTAGGCTCCTTATTATTTTTCTCTCATTCATCAATTTTTCTCCCGAAGATGATCCTATCTTGAGGATCGAAACCAGTTGAGGGATGCTGCATTTTAGAACATAATTTCCTTTTCTTAAATTTGCTACTGCGTAAGATGAACAACATAACCGTTTCTCTCCACGAAAGGGAGACGTTGGAAGAGGTTCGTTGGTTTGAGAAGAATAGAATCAAGCTAGCTCGTAATCTGGCCATTCTATGTTTGTATTTATTGGGATCCTCATTATTTTCTCTCATTCAACAATCTTCTTCCTAAAGATAATCCTAGTTTGAGGATCAAAACCGGTAGAGGGATGCTCCATTTCAAATCAAAACTAACCAGATGTGTGATTGATGCAAAACTTACTCTCAAATTAGAAGTGACCAGACATGTAATTAATACATGGCCTAAAATGCATGATTCAGAATGCACATAACCAAATGCAAACACAAATGTCAGGACATTGTCATGCAAAAGACAACAATCAGGCACGGAAATTAAATTTAAGATAGAAGGATAACAAAGGAGAGGTGCATTGGTACACTTACAAAACAAATCCCTAATTGCACTACATATCTGACTCAACTTGATCTGTGATTAGTGACACAACAAATGTGCAAAGGACACAAAAAGAAGAGTAGGACATAGACACAGAGAAATGGTATTGTTAGAGGTCTAATGCACATTCTTTTGTAAAATCTTTGGAAGTTCCAAGTTTCTTTATACTCATTCTAAAAGATGGAAACCCATTTGAAAAAAAATAATGGACACAATTTCCATATGTGGAAATATTCAAGGGTTAGTAAGTGGCATTGAGTCTAAACCCGAGTCAAAACTATATAATGGTGGAATAGGGATGGAAAAAGAAATGTCAATTATATGATTGGTTATATCTGATTCCAAGTTGCATCATCTGGACCTGGCAAAGTCATCCAAAGAACTATAGGATGAACTGATTGGCTTATTCGAATCAAAGCCATTATTGAATGCCAAGTTTTCCTTGGAACTACAATGCTTTAGGTTTAAAATGGCTAGTGGAGTAACTATGTTAAGCCATACAAATGACCTTAAGATCTTTGGTGAGACAGTTAGCAGAAGTAGGTGTAAAGGTTTCAAGGAAGACAAGGAAAAAATGTATTATTAACGAATTTTCCTTCAAGTTATAAAAATGTTGCAGTCACATTGAGTCAATTATATTCACAATCATTGGAGAGTATGATATGATCTCTAATTATTGAGGGAAAAAAAATAAATGAAGAGGGAGCTTGTCTAGAAAGTGCCCCATCTTGCTAAAAACAAAACATGCAAGAAGACATGGGAATGCAGGGTCAACAACAAACAAGAGCTAGATTGCTATTGTTGTGGAAAATCAAGCCACACAACTTGGAATCATCGAGTTAGAGGCATTGATCTCCTTAAAGGAAAAAAGGATAAGGAAATGAAAGAAGAAAACGATATTGTTATTGAAAATGATGGGGACAAAAATGAGGATGATGATTTTCTATTTTAAGTGGTTAGTTCTTCAAGATAAAGGAGACCACCAAATGCTTGCTAGGCATGGATGGTTGTTTAGGAGAGTTCAAGGATTCAAGGAATCAGAAACTCATCTTTAAGAGGGTGAGGACAACATGATGGATAACTAAGGAGTAAGGAGGAGACAAGCAACTCGCAATCAAAATTTTGAAAGTGATATTGTTTTAGTAAACAATTTTTTAAATATATTGTATGTGGCATTTGGAGTCTGGACTAATGTATTATGGGTGGTTTTAAATAAAAATGGTATATCTTGTTAAAGGGGGTGGTAAGAGTGGTAACATTCAATAAGTTATTAGGAGTCTTAATGATAAGTGAAGTTTCATCGAATATAATGTTGTTGTGGGGATCATTAGTCCTAATGTTTGTCAATGACTCGTATTAGTTATAGGAGTGGTTTAATAATTTATTACTTGGTGTAAAAAACCTCCATGTTGATATATTCAATGACTCCTTGACTAATGAAATACCGATATCCTTGTGTGTGTCTGTCTCTCATGGTTGTGCATATATAAATACCTACAATTTTTAAGAGGCCTATTACAAGATGTGGTGTCTCTCATGGTTGTGCATATATAAATACCTACAATTTTTAAGAGGCCTATTACAAGATGTGGTATTTGTGAGTGAAAACTGTCAATATTGAAAACTAGAGGATGCCAACAATTATCGCCCTATGATGGGCATTACAAGAAGTTGATTAATCTCAAAGCACTATGGATGGAATAGTCAAAGGAATTCTAATATAGGTTAGTTATATGTGTGGTTTAATAATTTATTACATGGTGTAAAAAAACTGTATGTTGATATATTCAACGACTCCTTCACTATTGAAATAATACTCCCTCTGTCTCTTGGTTGTGCATCTCTACATGTCTACAATTTGTACGAGGCCTATTGCAAGGTGTGGTATTTGTGAGTGAAAATTATGAAGACTCAAAACTGGAGGATGCCAACAATTATTTCCCTGTTATGGGCATTACAAGAAGTTGCTTAATGAATGGTCACACTTAAAGCATTCTAATATTTGGGGGATGTGGATCTGATCAAGATGCAAGAATATTAGGTGTGGGTACAAGTGAAGTTGTTGTAGGACACTCCAAGTAGTAATAAGCTAGAAGCAACAAGGGAATAACAAAAGTACATTGTGAGGCTATGGTGGACATCAATGCAAAATGATGGGTACAAACTGCTCAGCAAGAGAAAAACAATGACCAAGTACAAGAACCATTGCATGTCATCAAGAAGGAAGTTTGTACTAAAAAATGTCCCAAGGAATACTTTAATGGCAACTTTAAAAGTGATGCTAATACATTGAGGGAATGGTGTCTAGTCTCAAAATTGCTTGAAAGGGAACACCACATTTTGCTAAGTCATAATCTTAATGCTAGAAAAATAATACTACCTCCAAAAAAGCTAAACCTTCTACACACTAGATTATTCTTAAGGGAAAGCCCTTAATAGAGCAATTAATAGATACCGTATTAATAAATGAAGGAGAAAGCGATAAGGGTGATGATAAGACAAATAAATTCACATATGCTTAATGTCAAAATAGTATAAAAATGCACAATTGACATATATCCATGGAAGTATTAACTCCTACTTGTGAGGGATAATGACTAAATTATATGAAGCGGACCACGTATAATGTTTACGTGTGAATGAAATAGGACACTGAGAGAATTTAGGAATTATGATTTCATAGAATAAAAGGAGAGATTCTTGGAGAGATTATGGGAAATAGTTATGCATAATGCATATATCTTATTATGACACATTGTTATGGTCACCTATTCTTTATAACGAGAGCTACTGCACATTAGAGAAACACACAGGTAATGTATGGTTGAATATTTCCTTTTGGGGATTCTTGAATGTAAACACTTGATGTGTCATATTTTGATATATGTTTGAGTGTATTTGCTACTAAATTTTAAACCCGACATATGGTGTTATAGCACATATGATCTTAAGGGCATGGTAGCTCCATGGTAGTGATCCGTGGGAGGTGTAGCTTATGGTGGACATATGTCGGTGCTATGAAATGTTATATGGTTTTAAATCATGAGAAGTCTCTCACTGGTTCTCTGTGACAGAGCAAGCTCTTGTTAAAGACAAAAGGATGAGCTTAGAATCATGCAAAGAAGCCAAATTGTCTACACCAACAAAATACAAAGAATCCAAATTATCTACACCAACAAAACATAGTTGGACAACTATTGGAACATACATTCCAACCTGCCACAACAAGGTCAAAGTTCTCGTGATTCTTTACTATTATAAGCTGCAATTGTTTAATTATATATTTTGTTGAATCTTTTTTTGCATCTTCCTTGTGCAAGCTCAAGAATTCAAATAAAATAAAGGA
Organism: Pseudotsuga menziesii; assembly: GCA_001517045.1. Classification (NCBI taxonomy): domain Eukaryota; kingdom Viridiplantae; phylum Streptophyta; class Pinopsida; order Pinales; family Pinaceae; genus Pseudotsuga; species Pseudotsuga menziesii. Next base: position 179,917 of record LPNX010149716.1, read on the forward strand.
GTATGGCCATGACTGAGATTTGCAAGTTTGCAAGATCACAAGGAACGTATTCAAATAGCGTTAAAGGTCGAAGACATGGACATGATGTCAAATGGTGCAGAGAAATGCATTGCATCATCCAGAGTGCAACATACAAAAATTATACACACATGCACACACATATGCTTATCCAACATGCTTGAGGTCAGCTGAAAATCATATCTTGAATATCATCCACACTCACAAAAAGAAGTAAAGGCAATTCATATTGGTGAGAATTGTCAAGCATTGGATCTAAGATGCTTGTTTGAGTAATTTGACAGTTATCACATTCACATTGTGTGGGACATATTGTTATTTTTAGAGGTCATCAAGTCAAAAGTTCTTTTTAATGGTCATCAAAGTGATGCTTATGTTTGTTCAAAAGTATGAGATGGATGTCTGGCTCAAAAGTAAGGGGTTCACATTCTTTGTAAAAAAGAAAATGTCCATATTTTAAGTTTGTTTTTAATGGTTACATACACTAGTCCCTGGGTTTTAAATGAAGTAATATGAGTTTAAAGTACATCTTTGTATGCCTCGATTTCTATAATGAAAATGAGAAGTTGGGTTGCATGATTCATGTTACCCAAAATTCATGGTAAAGTCATTGCGTGAGATTTTGATGATGCAAGGAGTATGTCAAAATCGTGTTAAGTCAAAGGCACATCTAAATTTAAATTTGAGGTTGAAATCCAAGTTGAGAGTTTGGAGCCAAAATAAATTCAAAGACAAGTTCAATTCAAGTCAAGTCCAAGTGTGATTGAAAGATTTGGGATATGTAATGGAGCCTTTGTAAAGCCATACTGAAAGAGAAAGTCAAGTCAATATTGTAGTTGTGTCATAAGATGATAATGGTGTGTCAATTAAGTTTGTTAAACCAAGGTCATAGGTGTCAAATGGACCTTGATTAATACCAACAAGAATTTTTTTTAATGTATATATTTTAATGCGAGAATTAGATAAAGAACTATGCAAGACATAGGAAGGACAAAAGAAAGCAAAATAAGACAAAATAAGAAGACACAGATTGAAGAAAATGGGCTAATGGGTATGGACAAGGGATGCATGAAAAAAGAGAATGGTGTAGGTGGGATCAACCACAGCCAACCCAACCAGCACCGCCAGGATATGGTGGCTCCTACACTTAGCAGGATTTTCAAATTTATCCCTCGGCCAAATTCTGCTCTAAAAATAATCTCCCCGCAATTCTGTTTCCGCGATAGGGTTTTTTGCAACTCTGTTTCTGCAACAGGATTTCCGCCTGCAAGTTGCGGGATGCGGGATGTCAACTTTCCAAAGTTGCTTCCCCGCAACTTTCCTTCTACAACTTTTCCTCCACAATTCTTTCCAACTGTCAGATCTTTGCGTCCTTCTCCACGACCTTCGATCTACTCTTTGATGCAGATCTCATAGATCTTTGTAGATCCGTTATCGCCCTCACAAATTCCATTGAAGATCTCTCCTGGACCGTCACATCTTCATCTGCAGACTTAATCTCCACCGTTCATTCTCTGCAAAAACTTGTTAAGGCATGAAATATGCGTGCTGCGTAGATTGATCAAAGAATCGATCAATCCAGCCTGCAATTTTTAAGATTAATTAGCCTAACACTTCTATGCATGCATCTACGATCTATTTCATCTATTCAAGCAACAATTTAACACTTAAATCAATCATTTCACAGAAATACACACATGTTCAGAAAACCGCCGAATTCGGCTCTTCACGGATTCACAGTTCAAATAGTAAAGGCATAGAGGCTAATAACACTGCAAACACACATCTTCTCTTCGTATTAAGCAAACACACAAACACACAACTCGACTTTCTTCTTCAATCTATTAAAATATTTACAAGTGGAACTAGACGTAGGTTTGTCCATCTCTCTACAAATTTAGAGTTCTAATGCTAAAGAGCAGAATTCCCTCTACTTCTCTAATCTTCCTATTTAACCTAAACTGTTACCTCCTCAACCAAATGGTCCTACAATAAAAAACAAACAACTACAACGCATGATGAAACGTCCCTGTCTCAACAAAACAAACTTCGGCTTGATCTCCACTCAGGGAGTCATGATCTGCCATCATTCCTATCGGCGCGAACAAACTATGACTCATCAAAAAAACCCAAAATATGCCACAACAATGTGACCAACTCGTCACATTGCTGGCATGCCACGATGCTCTTGCATCAGACTCGCAAGGGCGAAAAATTATGAACCCCTGTTCATTAGATCAGCTACAGTGAAACCCTTGGCTTCCAACTCTGCAGCGCTCATCCAAGTAGAATCCTCAGTTGGTCACTCCTTCCATTTGACCAAATACTCCTTCCTTGTACTCTTTACCACTTTAGTGTCCAGAATGGCCTCAACTTCCAATGGCTGTGCCACAGACATCTGCCTCACCCATTGTAGGTCTTCAGTAAAATATTCACTTTATGTAGAGGTTCCAGTCTCACCTGCTACATAAGGATATAGATCTACAACATTAAAGATTGCTGAAATACCCACTCCAGTAGGCATCTCTAACTCGAAAGCATTGGCTGAGAATTTTCTGAGTATTCTTCAGGGTCCAATCTTCTTCATCTTCAGCTTATTATACTCTCCCTTTGGAAATCTGTCTCTCTTTAGATATGCTAAGATCAAATCTCCTACTTCATAGGTATTCTCTCTCCTTTTGGAATCTGCTCTGGCCTTGTAACTAGTGTTACTCTGCTGTAACCTTGCTTTCACTTGCTCATGTAGTTCACTGATCCTCGTTGCAAACTCTTCTCCATCAACACTCATTTTCTCCAATTGACCTAAGCCACAAATTTCACACGCTCCTCTTGGATGCATTCCATACAGAATTTGAAATGGACTCATCCCTATACTTCTGTTTGGTGAATCATTATAGTCAAACTTAGCTTGAGCTAATACTCTGTCCCACTGTTTCAGACTCTCTCCAATTAGACTTCTCAACAAGTTCCCCAGACTCCTATGTGACTACCTCTGTCTGTCCATCAGACTGTGGGTGATATGCTAAATTGAAGTTTAGTCTAGTACCCAAATTCTTCCACAAGGTTCTCCAGAAATGACCCGTGAACTTCACATCCCTATATGATACAATGCTTCTAGGTAAACCATGTAGCTTCAAAACTTCATTGAAAAACAAATTAGCAATGTGTGTAGCATTACTAGTCTTGTAGCATGGAATGAAATGTGTCATCTTAGTGAATCTATCAACAACTACAAAGATAGAATCATGTCCCTTTTGAGTTCTTGGCAAACCTAGAATGAAATCCATACTCACAAAATCCCAAGGCCTAGTTGGAATAGGAAATGGTGTATACAACCCTGTGTTCTGGCTTCTTCCTTTAGCATGCTAGCATACTCTGCATCTGCTTAAAAACTTCTCAACTTCAAACCTCATCCTTGGTCAAAAATAGAAACGACCTAACCGTCCAAAGGTTTTATCACTTCCAAAGTGACATGCCATACCTCCATTGTGTTTTTCCTGTATCAAGTTCTCTGTCATGGAACACTTTGGTATACACAGTTTACTATTTCTAAAGAGTAAACCATCTTGTAGCGTATACTCCATCCATGGCTCTCTGTCTACCTCCACTGGATTCTTACAAGCCCTGTAAGCCTCCTGGAAATCAATGTCTGTCTCATACAAATCCCTCAAATGCTCAAACCCCAAGACTTGGATCTGATTCTCTTACATAATCAACAGTCTTCTACTTAAGGCATCGGCTACTTTGTTTGATTGTCCACTTATGTGTTTCAACACAAAGGTAAAGTTTTGTAAGAACTCAACCCACTTGACATGTTTCAGGTTCAAATTAGGTTGTTGCATAATGTACTGCAATGCATGGTTATCAGAATATAATACAAATTCTCCGGTCATCAAATAATGTCTCCAATGATTCATTGCTTGAAAAATAGAATAAAACTCCTTGTCATAAGATGAATACTTATACTTTGCATCATTCAGCTTCTCACTGAAATATGTTATAGGCTTGTCCTCCTGACTGAGTAGAACTCTGATTGCTACTCCACTGGCATCACACTTTACTTGGAAAGGGTGTTTGAAGTTCGGTAACTTCAATACTGGTTGTTCAGTGATCTTCTTCTTCAAGAACTGAAAACTCCTTTAAGCTTCTGCTGTCCATTGAAATGGTTGTTTATCCTTCTTAATTAACTCGACAATAGATGCACAAATACCACTGAAATTCTTTATAATTTTCCTATAAAAACTTGCCAATCCATGAAAACTTCTTACTTGAAATATGTTCCTAGGTGAAGGTCAATCAATGATTACTTGCACCTTTTCTGGATCCATCTTCAACCCATCTCTTGAAATAGCAAAACCTAAATATACTAGCATTGGCTTCATAAATGTACACTTATGTTAGGTTATAAACCTTGGAAACCCCATGCGGGGAAAACCAGCATCAATGAAGATCTTCATTACATGGCCAAAACCAGCCATCTGAGCCAAGTGAGCTAGCCACCGCTCACCTCCAGGCCTGTATACAATGGAGCCTCCTCCTCAAGCCTTATAAAGGCTTAATCACATGCAATACCATGGGACAATACCATGGGATACAACAAACCATGTACCCAAACCATGTGCAAGACCTAAACCACCTTTGACTCAATCCCGAGTCAAGGTTAACCCTAACAACTTCTTCACAATTACCAACAACTTTTCCAGTTGCAGCCTCTCTAAAACATATCTCAGATGCTTCAGATGCTCTTCTTTTGTTTGGCTGAAAACCAAAATGTCATCAAGGTAAACTATCACAAACTTTTCTATGAAATCTCTCAAGAATTCATTCATCGATCTCATAAAAGTGCTTGGTGCGTTGGAAAATCCAAATGGCATGCCCAACCACTCATACAACTCATGGTTTGTCTTAAAGGTTGTCATCCACTCATCTCCTTCTTTGATTCTAATCTGATGATATCCACTCTTCAAATCCAGTTTTGAAAAGCACGTTGCTCCACTCAGGAAATCCATCATGTCATCCATCCTTGGTAATGGAAACCTATATCTGATAGTAATCTTGTTAATTGCTCTGGAGTCAGTACACATCCTCCACTCACCATCCTTCTTTGGTGTCAGTACTGCTCGTATTGCACATGGACTCAGACTCTTCTGGACCAATCCTTGGACTTGTCTCTTCACCTCTTCATTCTCTTGAGGTGTCAACCTATACGTTGCCTTGTTTGGTAAACTGGATCCTGGAAGAAAATCAATTTGATGGCTTATATCCCTCCTTGGTGGTAACTCATTGGATAAATTATCCACCACAATGTCACTAAACTTACTCAGCATCTCTTGAATCTCCTCAGGTAGATCTGTCATGTTAGTCTTCATTTTCACCACTCTCGGTTTGCATACCACAACATAGTTCAACTCTTCCTTCTTAATATGTTGCAAATATTCTTTTCCTAACAACATCAGGACTTTGGGTGCTGACTGTCTTGCTGTACCACCTTCTTGCAGAGGGTGAAGGTCATGTCTTATCCCATTCTGCTCAAAACTATGACAGTTACTCCTACTGTCATGAATCACTTTCTTATCAAATTTCCACGGTCTTCCTAACGGTATATGACAAACATCCATGGGCATAACATCACACAGAATCTTGTCCTTATATGGACCTATTTGGAAATCAACTTCACACTGCTCACTTACCAGGATTTGATGTCCTTTGTGTAACCAAGATACTTTGGATGGAACAAGATTCTTGGACCTCTTCAAACTCAGCTTCTCCACCATTTTTGTGGAAACAAGATTGTTAGTGCTCCCACTGTCAATCACCATCTTACATCACTTCCCTTGGACTTTACACGTGGTCTTGAATAAATATTTTCTTTGAGCAGGCTATGCTTGCTCCTTCTCAGGTTTCAACAAGACCTTGTTCATCATCAAAGCCTCTCCTGTCTCTGGCAAAACTTCCTCCAGTGTCGATTGTTCTTGTTGTTGCTCATTCTGATCTACATAGGCTCCTCTCTGTCCTATGTCTTCCTTCCCTGGACACTCAAATGATCTATGCCCCAACTGGTTGCATTTGTAGCACCTATAGCCAACTCCTCTGCCTCTTTCTCTACCTATACCTCCTTGGTAAGGTCCTCTTCTGCTAGAGTCACCTCCTCTACCATGCTACTCTTACTAGTTATTTTTACTGGACTCTCCCCTTTGTGCTACAAATCTTCCCCTTCTAGCTGCTTGTCCTCTTCCTCTGGTCGAAGCTCTGCTTCCTCGCTATCTTTTCTTCTGCCCTTAAGGCACGTTGATACGCCTCCTCCATTGTTCTAGGTGATATCATGTTGATCTCTTCTTGGATATCCATCCTTAGACCATTGACATATCTAGTAGCCTTTTTTGCTGACTCTTCCACATATCCTGCCCTTAGGTTTACTTTGTAGAACTCTTCAATGCACTCTCTCACTGTTGACAATCCTTATCTAAGATTTTGTACCTGTCTATACAGAATTAACTGGTAATCTTTGGGCAAGAACTTATCCCTCATCTTTTATACCATCCTATCCTTGCTCTTTATCAATGAATTATTCTTCCTCCTTCTTTCTACTTGCACACTATCCCACCACAAGGATGCATGCCCTTTTAACCTTGTCACAGCCAATCTGACTCTCTTTGTCTTCTTCAATCTCATTGTACTCAAAGTACTTATCCAGCTCATTGATCCAGTCAATGAGATGCTTAGCAACGAGACTTCCATCATAGGTATTCAACTTAGGCTTCGTCATTGAAGTTGCTCCTAGAATCGATCTGAAATACCTTAGCTCAAGTGTTTCTTACATAGGTGCAACTTCTTCTCTTTGCTCTTCATCGTCAGGTTCACTTACATCCCCTGCTTCTGGGTCTCTTCGTCTTCCTATCTCCATGGCTTCCAGACGTGCTCGTAGCTCCCTCAATTCCTCCATAACTTCTGCGTTCGTCATTGGTCGACCTCTGTCACGAAATATTGCTCTTCCTACACGTGCAACCATCTTCTTGCACTAAGACTATGCAATAAAAGTTCTGTTTCACACTACTACAACTTACCTCACCAAACCCTTTCTCTGTACTTGGTATTTTGGTAACGCGGTTCTTCTATCTAGAACCTCCTGATCACTCTTCTTTGCTCCTTCTAGGCTTCTACTACTATGCTTCTCTCTCACACGAGCTTCTCCTTGCTCTGATACCAAAACTAGTGCAGGTGGGATCAACCACAGCCAACCCAACCAACAACGCTAGGATCTGGTGGCTCCTACACTTAGCAGGATTTCCAAATTTAGCCCTCGGCCAAATTCTACTCTAAAAGTCACCTCCCTGCAATTTTGTTTCCGCAACAGGATTTCCGCCTGCGGGTTGCAGGATGTGGGATGTCAACTTTCCAAAGTTGCTTCCCCGAAACTTTCCTTTTGCAACTTTGCCTCCACAATTCTTTCCAACTATCAGATCTTTGCGGCCTTCTCCACGACCATCGATATACTCTTTGATGCGGACCTCACATATCTTTGTAGAGACGTTATCGCCCTCGCAACTTCCGTTGCATATCTCTCATGGACCGTCAGATATTCGTCAGCGGACTCAGTCTCCACCGTTTATTCTCTGCAAAAATTTGTCAAGACGAAAAATCTGAGTGCTGTGCTGATTGATCAGAGAATCGATCAATCCAGCTTGCAATCTTTAAGATTAATTTGCCTAACATTTCTATGCATGCATCTACTGTTAGACACACCAGGAACACAGAGAGGGGGGTAAATCTGTGTGTGTAGTCTTTATTACTTTTTCACTTTTAACAATCAACAACTAATTTATCAATGCATTATTCTACCATTTGCATAATCATTTCATAAACATCTATCACTTCATCATAAGCATCTGAATCATGAAGTCATAACAAGAACCATAACACAAGAGAACACAACACCATATGAGTTTGTAATATTTTTGTATTTGTTTTGGAACGACTACAACCATGAGGTAAAATAAGCACCTACTGATACAAAGAGCACATACTCTTCATCCAGGACCCTGCCTGATTTTCTTAGACCCTGCTAAGAAGGATTTGAGGAGTCCAATCCTCAAGTGCATGATTATTCTTGCAAGAAATCATATGGCTCTGCTGCAAAACCAACCTCTGCTCTGCACATCAATATCTCTGCTCATCACTGCTGATCATCACAACTTCTCATCTCTACTGCTCATCGCTACTGCTCATCACTACTACTCATCTCTGTTTCTCATCACTGTTGCTTATCACTGTTGCTCATCTCCGTTGCTCATCACTACTGCTCATCACTGCTGCTGGTCATCTACCGAGTCATCACTATATACTGACAAGTTATTTCACTACCATACACTGCTCATGCACATCATTGTACACCTCATCATACACAATTACTGAACAATAAATTTTGATGTGTTTTCACTAAACAAAAGGCATGCATCATCATGCATCATCATCATAGATATGCATCATCGTCATAGGATATGCATCCTTATCATCAAATATGCATCATCATCATCTCAGTGTGCATCGTTTATACATCATCATCATCAAGTATACTTCATAGTGCATAGGAGAGCATCATCACACTATGCTATGCATGTACATCATATTGTATAGGAGTGCAACAACTTCATAGAGTGTACATCATTATCATCATAAAGTGTATCATATCATAACATAAAGGTATGCAACATCATCATCATAGCCTTCATAATGAATTCAAATGTATATACCAGTATAGAGGCTCACATACTAAGATGAAATAAGAACTCTATCCATGAGAGACATGTGTCATCACAAGAGAAACCCAACATAATGAACCATACCTTTTTTAATATCACAAGATAAAGAAAAAGTATAAAAACCAAAAGAAAATTTAGATCCTGTCATCACTTAGCCCTCGTAACAAGCTTTCCAAAGAACCAAGAATTTTGTAATTCTGATTCTGGATGAAAAAGATATGCGAATTTTAGTGAAGATACCCATAAATTTTTCTGTCACAAAATTTCGCACTTTTCTCCAAGAGGTGCAAAATTCCTAAGAGAATTGATGATGAAAAAATGAAATGTTTGATATTCTATTTATATAGGTTGTGGAGAAAAATTATTACCTTGGTCCAACATGCAATTCAAATTTACAAATAATTAAACTCTTTTGTTTGGTCATCTCACCCAAAAAGGTGGGGTACCCCAACTTCAAAAATCCATATCTCTTCAACTATAAGGAGTTAGAAGATGCTACACATATCAACGGAAATGGATTGAATAGGACTATCTTCCTATGACGGGTATATGTAAAAATTCTTGGTCTAATACCCTTAAATTATTCAATTTGAACAAGACAACAAAAACCCCACACATGAGGGTGTCGAAGACCATACCACCAACTGCAAGAGTTTCAAAGTATTCTTCAACATATCAAGGCACGTATGTGGGATATACCTCCATCTACATCCCAATAGCCATATAACCACAAATAGGACCATACATCATCATGGTTCAAGGTCTCCATATCATTAAAAACATATCCAATGGTTCCATTATATATTCATCACCATAAGAGTACCAACACCCCAAAAGAGGGGTACAAAGACCTCACCACTAGTTTGCAACACCTTATGGGATTCATATGCATGATCAAAAGGATACTACATTCCAATGACCGTATAGAGTCCAAAGAACATCAAACCACCATATATGTGGGTTCAAGATCTAAACTTTAGAGGACACAAAGCACCCCATAATAATGGGTTCCAACATACAACCATAAGTGTGGGTTCCAAGAACTTCACCACGGCTTCTTCAACAAGCAAGAGGCTTCATAGGCTTCTTCAACCACCTCAATCATACTAGGAGACCCTCAAGGGTCAAGATCCATCATGACATCATCTGTGGGGTAGATGGCTCTTCTCATGGGGTACTATGATACCATCAGAGCATGAATGACCATAGAATGGGTCATTAATTCTTCTCCAACCCATCTAGGGGTTCTCCATCATCCATCAAGGTTTAGTACCATCTCTAGGGTCTTCGCCAGCATCAGCAAGATCTTCAACATCTTCAGCAAGGTGGTGTCTTCAACATTCATCCTTGTGGGTACAAGGACCCTGCCAACTGGGTACAAGGTGCTTGAAGGCACAAACCCACTCTTTAAGGGGTCTAAGGAACTGCAGGTGGGACTTGGTGGCATCAATGACAACCTGTGGGGCCACTGCAAGTCCATGTTGGCTTCAACGACAATTTCATCAACAATCTCCCCCTTTGTCATTGATGACAACAACTCATGCTCCCCCTATGAGCATGATCCCCTTTGGTCTTCATCTTTCATTTTTCTTCATCTCTCCCCCTTTGGCATCAATGGCAAAGGGTGTCCACATACCTGTATCTAAAATCACTAATCAGTGATCATTGCTCCCCCTGTCAATATGGAAGATCTTAGGACCTGTCTGTACGCCTGGAGTAACCATCCTTTCTCCTTTGAGTTCATCCTCCAGTCTCATGAACTCAAGGTGTGCTAAGGTCTTTGAGAGACCTTACACTTGGCTTTCCATATGGCAACCATCTTCCCTGCTCTGATCAACCTCTCCTATCTGCAATTGCTCGGTCTTCTTCATCCATACTTGCTTCTTGGAATTTGTCCTTTTAGTATTTGTTCCTTCATTTGTACTGGATTTTCTTGATGAGTTGTATGAGGTCGTCCTCATGGGTTGTTTCTGTGTACTCCAATAGTCTTAAGCTTTGTACCCAATGCCACTACAACTATAACACCTCATTGAAAGACAATATGTAGCAATGTGACCAACATGGTTGTATGTCCAACATCTGACTAAGTTGTTGGAACTTCCAACACTTCTTTGATCAACTTCATGTCTAGATGCCTGAGAGTGTTCCTGACTCTAGGTATTTGTCTTCTGATCTTTAAATATTCTTGATGATGTGTATGAAGGACGCCTCCTTGGTTGACTTCTTTGACTTGCACATTCTTGGGCTTTGTGACCCAACCCACTGCATGTGTAGCATCTCAATGTGTGACATGTGGCAACAATATGTCCAACTTGATTACATGTGCAACATCTGATTGAGTCATTGGTCCTCCCACCACTTCTTCTTCCATAGATTCCACACTCCACAGCTTTATGACCAAAGTTAGAACAAAAATAAAAATAACCATTGAAACCACTTGCATACCTATGTCTTTGAGTTGTTTCTTTTTTAAGCTTGTTGTGAGGAATAGACGTAAATACTTGTCTCATCTTTGAACTTCCAAAGTCCTTGTTGTCATGTACAGGTGCATGGGGAGCCACTTTGGACGTTGATGAACCTGCTTCTAGAGTCTTCGAAGACCAAGTGTCATCTTCAGATTTTTCTTTGTCCTTGTAACCAAGACCAGTTTTTTCAAGTGGAGATCTTTGGAAATCCAACATTTTATCTAGGACAACTGAACTATCCTGAAACTTGACGAAGGCTTCATTCTTATCACCTTTCTTCCTGAGACCAGCTATATCCATTTCCAACTTTTGGATTGTTTCTTCCTTTTCTTCCAGCTGAATCTTCAGTATTTCTTCTATCCTCTTGGCTTCCTCCAGCTGAGTCTTCAAATCATGATTGAACTCTCTAGTTTCTTCAAGCTCTTGAGCAGGATTTTCTGGTTCTTCAATTTGACTGATCAATTCAGTCTTTAGTTGTTCAACTTCAGCATCCTTGTCTTTCATTTGATATCACAACTCTTTTTCCTTGTTTTTGAGCTTCACAAGCAACACTTTCATTGTCATGGTCTTCTGTTGATATTCATTCAATGAGTCCAAGATTTTCTTTTTGAACTTCGTGAAGTCACTCTGGTTCAGATTTACTGTGTTTAGGAACCAATTGGCTCTGAGATCGATATTTAGCAACGCAATATGTATCTCATGTGCAACCTTTGATAGCCCTTCATCATCATCTGCAGGAACCTTCTCAATTTCATCACACCAACTATTACAATCACAAGAATCCATACCTTTATTGGAGTCATCTTCTTGATTGATCTCTTATGGGGGCTTGTCTTTTGATTCCTGATCTGTCTTTTTGGGTTCTGGTCTTGCCTAATGATACTCGCTTTCCAACTTGAACCATAGGTCTTCGGCAGAAGTGTAATCTCCTACACTTTCCTTTACTGAGCTGGAAAGTCCATCCATGAGGAACTTCAAGGCTATGGTGTTGTCCTTCTTTGCTTCCTTCTATGAAACTAATTTTCCCTTCTTGTTTGATGGAGCAGGTGGATTGATAACAATCTCCTAAACACCAAACTTATTTAGATAAGCCTTCATTTTGCTCCTCCAACTGAAATAATTTGTCATATCAAGTATAGGAATGCCATTGCTTGATGACTCTTCATTTTCCTCCATTGTGTCTAAGGATCTCCTTCAAGCTTGCTATGCTTATAACGAAGGCATGCTCTGATACCAATTGTTAGCCACATCAAGAACACAGAGAGGGGGGGTGAATCTGTGTGTGCAACATTTATTACTTTTTCACTTTTAACAATCAACAACTAATTTATCAATGCATTATTCTACCATTTGCATAATCATTTCATAAACATCTATCACTTCATCATAAGCATCTGAATCATGAAGTCATAAAAAGAACAATAACACAAGAGAACATAACACCATATGATTTTGTAATATTTTTGTATTTGTTTTGGAACGGCTACAACCGTGAGGTAAAATAAGCACCTACTGATACAAAGAGCACTTACTCTTCATCCAGGACCCTGCCTGGTTTTCTTAGACCCTATTAAGAAGGATTTGAGGAGTCCAATCCTCAAGTACAAGATTCTTCTTGCAAGAAATCATATGGCTTTGATGCAAAACCAACCTCTGCTCTGCACATCAATATCTCTGCTCATCATTGCTACTCAACACTGCTGATTATCACAGCTGCTCATCTCTACTGCTCATCACTATTTCTCATCACTACTACTCATCTATGTTTCTCATCACTGCTGCTCATCACTATTGCTCATCTCTATTGCTCATCATTGCTGCTCATCTTTGCTGATGGTAATATCCTGAGTCATCACTATATACTGACAAGTCATTTCACTACCATACACTGCTCATGTACATCATTGTACACCTCATCATACACAATTATTGAACAATAAATTCTGCTATGTTTTCATTGAACAAAAGACATGCATCGTCATGCATCATCATCATAGGTATGCATCATCGTCATAGGGTATGCATCCTTATCATCAAATATGCATCATCATCATCTCAGTGTGCATCGTTTATACATCATCATCATCAAGTATACTTCATAGTGCATAGGAGAGCATCATCACACTAAGGTATGCATGTACATCATATTGTATAGGAGTGCAACAACTTCATAGAGTGTACATCATTATCACATGCATTATCACCATAAATTGTATCATATCATAACATAAAGGTATGCAACATCATCATCATAGCCTTCATAATGAATTCAAATGTATATATCAATATAGAGGCTCACATACTAAGATCAAATATGAACTCTATCCATGAGAGACATGTGTCATCACAAGAGAAACCCAACAGAATGAACCATACTGTTTTGAAGATCACAAGATGAAGAAACAGTATAAAAACCAAAATAAACTCTAGATCCTGTCATCACATATACCTCTTAACAAGCTTTCCAAAGAGCCAATAATTTTGTAAGTCCGATTCTGGATGAGAAAGATATGCCAATTTTAGTGAAGATGCCCATAAATTTTTCTGTCACAAAATTTTGCACTTTTCTCCAACAGGTGCGAAATTCCTAAGAGAAATGATGATGAAAAAATGAAATGTTTGATATTCTATTTATATAGGTTGTGGAGAAAAATTATTACCTTGGGACGACATGCAATTCAAAATTACAAATAATTAAATTCTCTTTTGTTTGGTCGTCTCACTCAAAAAGGAGGGTACCCCAAGTTCAAAAATCCATATCTCTTCAACCGTAAGGAGTTAGAAGATGCTCCACATATCAACAGGAATGGATTGAATAGGAATATCTTCCTATGATGGGTTTATGTTAAAATTCTTGGTCCAATACCCTTAAATTATTCAATTTGAACAAGACATAAAAAACCCCACACATGAGGGTGCCAAAGACCATACCACCAACTACAAGAGTTTCAAAGTCTTCTTCAAAGTATTCTTCAACATATCAAGGAACGTATATAGGATCTACCTCCATCTACATCCCAATAGCCATATAACCACAAATAGGACCATACATCATCATGGTTCAAGGTCTCCATATCATTAAAAACATATCCAATGGTTCCACTATATATATTCATCACCATAAGAGTACCAACACCCCAAAAGAGGGGTACAAAGACCTCACCACTAGTTTGTAACACCTTATGGGCTTCATATGCATGATCAAAAGGATACTAAATTCCAATGACCATGTAGAGTCCAAAGAACATCAAACCACCATATATGTGGGTTCAAGATCTAAACTTTAGAGGACACCAAGCACCCCATAATAATGGGTTACAACATACCACCATAAGTGTGGGTTCCAAGAACTTCACCACAGCTTCTTCAATAAGCAAGAGGCTTCATAGGCTTCTTCAACCACCTCAACCATACTAGGAGACCCTCAAGGGTCAAGATCCATCATGACATCATATGTGGGGTAGCTGGCTCTTCTCATGGGGTACTATGATACCATTAGAGCATGAATGACCATAGAATGGGTCATTAATTCTTCTCCAACCCATCTAGGGGTTCTCCATCATCCATCAAGGTTTCATTACCATCTCTAGGGTCTTCACCACCATCAGCAGGATCTTCATCATCTTCAACAAGGTGGTGTCTTCCACATTCATCCTTGTGGGTACAAGGACCCTGTCAACTGGGTACAAGGTGCTTGAAGGCACAAACCCACTCTGTAAGAGGTCCAAGGAACTGCAGGTGGGATTTGGTGGCATCAATGATAACCTATGGGGCCACTGCAAGTCCATGTTGGAATCAATGACAATTTCATCAACATCTACGATCTATTTCATCTATTCAAGCAACAATTTAACACTTGAATCAAGAATTTCACAGAAACACATAGATGTTCAGAAAATCGCCGAAGTTGTCTCTTCACAGATTCACAGTTTAAACAATAAATGCATAGAGGCTAATAACATTGCAAACACACAACTACTCTTCCTATTAAGAAAACACACAAACACACAGCTTGCCTCTCTTCTTCAATCTATTAAAATATTTACAAACAGAACCAGACGCAGGTCTATCCGTCTCTCTGCAAATTCGAAGTTCTAATGTTGAAGAGCAGAACCCCCTCTACTTCTAATCTTCCTATTTAACCTAAACTGTTACCTCCTCGACTAAGTGGTCTTGCAATAAAAAAACAAACAACTACAACACATGATGAAACGTCCTTGTCTCAACAAAACAAACTGCGGCTTGATCTCCACGTAGGGAGTCATGATCTACCATCATTCCTATCGATGCTAATAGACTATGACTCATCAAAACAACCAAAAATATGCCACAACATGTGACCAACTCATCACATTGCTGGCATGCCACGATGCTCCTGCATCAGAGAATTTTGAAGAGAAAATAGATGAGGATAGATAGGAAAACTTAAGAAAGTGAATCCATGGAAAACGAAATCCCTAAGGAGTTTGATGGTTTTCCTTAATAATGTTCTAATGATGAAAAAATAAGGTCGTAGTCCTAAGTTTAAAATTCCTAGATTAGATTTAGGTTAACATGTATTAACATGCATAATGAAAAGTTTTTGTATGTACCTGAGTCAAATTTTTATGTAATGGATATAAAACCTTGATAAGGTAAGCATATCCCATAATTATGATTGTTGGTAGTTTGTGGTAAACTAGAAACCGCTCGTGACACATGAAAGTTCAATGATCAATTAAAAACTAGTTGGTATAATGAATGGTTTGTGGTAAAGCCAAAACCACTCGAAATTTGTAATGGTTAAGAGGAAGTCAAAAAAATTTAGGACGTGGCTACGAGTAAACCAAATGAAATCCAAGATGATGATGGAGGAGGAATGGAAAAGGTTTGTGATCTGAAAATGGTTGTTGAACCATGTACAAGAAAAAGTTTCATAGAGAACCAACGGATGCAACAACGATTAGTGAGCCATGTATTTTGGTGGATGGTGACTCTTAAATTTAAACATTGACAAATTGATGTTTACAATTTTGTAGGAATAATAGTTGGTGAAAAGAAATTATAAAGATGAAGACTGAAGAAGTTTGAAGGAAAATACCATAGAAGAAGAAGAAGATGAAGATTGGAGTAGTGGAAAAGACCAGTGGATTAAGAGAGAGAAGATAATTTAATCACACTTATTCATTACGGGTCAATATAAAGGTTTAACTCCTACTTGTGATTAATAATTTGTAAATTAGATAAGTAGGTGACACATAATGTCTACATTTGTAGGAAAGATGAGGACAATGAGGGAAGTGAGGAATTAAGATTTCATAGAACCAGTGGAGATTATGGGAGATAGCTATGCATATGGTTAATTTCTTATTATGACATTGTTTGGTCACCTATTCTATATAAAGGAACCTATTGCAAAACACACACACATGTAAGGTAATATGATTGAATATAATTTCTTCTTCGGGGTTTCTTGAATGTATACTCTTGGTGTCCCTTGCTTGATATGCGTTTGAGTATATTTGTTGCTAAGTTTTAACCCAACAAATTTGATAAACTCCATCCCCATTAATGAGAGATCATTAGTGGGAAACGAACTTGATAACTTCATGGATTGTTTTCCTAATTCTTGATTAAGTTGAGAAGCCATGTTTCAAGGTAAATATCCAAATATCACAAAGGAAGGATGATTTGGATACTCTTACCAATTTTTATTTTATGTTTTAAAAACAAGTGGAAGAGGGAGTAAATTTTGTATAACAAACAAATAACCTGAATGACATAGGAGATTATTTGTAGGATATATGCATTGATAAACAATGTTTGGATGTTAAACTGAAGAAAATATTTCTAGATACGCGTAACTCTGATCTATTCAACATACATAAGGATTAAAAAGAATCAAAGAACAAAAGCTTCGATACTTTAAAGGTCCAAAGTTAAAATGAATCTCCATTGGTTTATGTCTATTTATATAAAGATTTGATTAATGTAGTATTTCTTCTTCTTCTTGATTATCATTTTTAGTTTATGTTTTCTTTTGTATCATTTTGATTTATAAACACATTTCATTCATACTTTGTTGTAGAATGCATGATTGTCAAATGAAACATATGTATGTACATTGGACAAGTGAGCATAAAATAAATTTGATTTTATTATGTGAGATGTATTAAGAAATAAGTGTAAGAGTTTTACTTAATGTAATAAGATTAAACTTCATTTAAAGTGTACTCAAGTTCAACAAAATTGTTCATTAAGATTTGGAAAATTAAGTGTGGTATTCCCTCATCCCAAATAGAGACAAAATAACAATGAGGAATGAAGTGAAAAAAAACAAAACCATATCAATATATTGTTCTTGAGCAACTTATTTCTACCTATTTTAGTTTGAGGCGCTCTTCATGCTATGCTTGTATTTTAGTTTGAGGTGCTCTTCATCCTATGCTTGTATAATGAGAAAATAATTATACTTAGAGCAATGTTCTACCATAATGCACGATCCACTAGTCGTTGATCATAACAAAATACACTTGCACAAGTAAACTATGACTAAGTTAATGATTCGTGTTCAACAACTAATTCAAATTGAACAAGCTAAGATTGTAAGCAATCACAATAATTATGTATAAGTCTTATTGTCATTCTCATTGTTCTCTATAATAATGAGAAAATTGAAGGCCAAAACACAATAAAATGGAAGCTAAACAAGTCCCCATATCACAATTTCAACTTGTTGTGTCCACCCACCCTTCTATTTTAACCACCACCTTTGCATTTTCATTTGGACACGATATAGTTTTCACATGGTTTGTTATCTCCATGCCATATGTGTCACCTTTCATGACTACATCCCAAACACAATGTAAACATAATAAAATGAAACTACATGATAATCCCCAATAATCCAAAATCTTGTTTGTCATCTTTGCACTTGGACCTCCAATGCTTATAATTTGTTGCTTCCTTGATTCCACTCTACTAAGAATGTTTTGTATTACTTAACTTTCCCCCATAAATTTTCTTGTAGACATCTTCGATCTCTTGTTGTTGTCTTTCACTCCATTCCTAATGCATTAAGCATTATTGTGTTAGTATTGTGAAATAATATTTAAAATAAAAAAGGATAAAACCCTAACCCATCAATCAATTACTACCATAGAACTAAGATTTAAAGGTTGCTAATAAAAAGAGCTTAAACTATGGCTTTTGTCTTAAAATCCAATTAAATAATAAAATAAAAGAAATAAGATAAATTTATTAATTTCCTTTTAATTAATAGCATAATAACATGAGGATAAAATCATAATTTGTCAACCAAACCCACTGTATAATTAAAATTTAAAAGTTGTTAATAAACATATTTAGACTAATGCTTCTCTGATTATTTTGATAAAAGTTTCAATTTTCTAGCCATTAATTACAATTATATAGTTATTAAAGTAAATTATAAACTACTTTAAAAGACAAATACAACACTAGGAGAATTAGAATCTCCGTCAAAATTTGTTAGAACAAACATCACTTATTATGAACGATTCCAATATCATTTAAACAAAGCTAAATGTTAGTGGTAGATGCTCATCACTAAATCTAACCTTTATTATTTTAATAAATGTATTTATTATTTTAATAAATAAATAGGTGGTGGGATAAAGTATTCATCCCTTTAATTAAAATAAAATTTATAATTTTTTTAATTAAGCAACATAAATATTGACAATTTAACAAAATAATAAACAAGTGGTGGAATAAAATAGTCATTCTTTTAATTAAAATAAAATTTATAATTTTTTAAATTAAGCAACATAAATATTGACAATTTAACAAGAAACATAAATATGGTTAACAGTCGTCAATGAGAGTGAGAGTGACGCTTCCTCATTTATTATTTCTAGTAACTTTTTCAACATAATACAAAATGTACATTCAAAGTCAAAATGGGTTTTCCATCTACATGGAATCCATGTATATGGGTTCTATGTAACTAGGAGGTTCATTAGAGGGATCTTATGCATAGTCTTATTAGAGGGGTGTGAGGGGTGTGAGGGGTGTGGGGTCGGATTTCATTTTTTTTTCATTTTGTTTAATTGTTTGTTATTAGAGTTGGTAGTAAGACGGGATTTCATTTTTTTTAGATTTTGTTTAATTGTTTTTTTTATTAATTGTTTTTTAATTTGATTTTGTATTATTTTATTTTATTTTAAATTGCTTTCAGAAAATTAAATTTTTTTTGTGTGGGGTGGGATTTCAATTTTTTTTTGTTTTTTATTAGAGTTGGTAGTAGGACGGGATTTCAATTTTTTTGGATTTTGTTTAATTGTTTTTTAATTTGATTTTGTATTATTTTATTTTATTTTAAATTGTTTTTAGAAAATTAAATATATTTTTTGATTAATTTAAATTTTAATTGTTTATATATATATATATAATTTTTTTTTGTTATATATATCTTTTTAATTTCAAAATTATTTTAAAAAATGAATATTTAAATTTTTTGAATTGTTTTTTTTCAGATTTCTCTAATTTTTTTTATAGATAAAATTGTATTTGTTAAATGAAAATTGAAATAACTTCTTGAAGTTATTTAAAAGAAAAAACATTTTTTTACGTAATGCATGGTTTCAAAATGAATGGATAGTAACATGATGAAAGCAAGGGTTGTCACAAATAGCACTACTTTCAATTCTAGGCTTGATTTTGAGCTTTGATAGCATTGACATCGGTTGAGGTTTCTAAAAAATCATAATTTTAACTCTGATAAAAAAGGTGCTACTGGTAGCACCACTTTTAGGTTTTGGGATTGATTTAGAGTTTTGATTGCATTGACGTAGTCTAAGTTTCCAAAAAGTTGTAATTTTAACATCAATAAAAAAAGTGCTACTAAGAGCACCACTTTTTAATTCGGGGTAAAAAATAGCCACTAAACTCAACCTATTAAAAAATGAGAATTCTATATAGTTCTCATCAAGTTGTATAATATGTTTTTTTTTTTAACAGGAACTAAAAAAGATAAATATAAAAGGGGGCTGCGCACAGCCATGCGTTACAGAGTTGATAGCTTCATAAGATTATGTACAACAAAA